>JAJJWW010005478.1:0-10423 GCA_023531295.1 Papaver armeniacum | reverse complement strand
TGATAGGTGTAGAATACACCGTATTTAATATCTAGTATTTATGCTTTCTTTGCGAGTTTTCTTGTGAATTATGTATCTTATGTGTGCTTTTGGGTTCATTAGGTGCAATGGAGTCATTTGGAGCAAAAAGACCAATTGGAACTCGTTCAAATACAAGATTTCTACTTTTCATTGTGTAGAGGACGAGAAGATGAAGACAATGGCGAAAGAACGGAGTCATTCGGAGCTCGTATGAAGAAGTTATGGGCAAAAGAAGAATTCTTAATAGTAAACGGGTCATTTCATCTGGCTAATGCTATTGAGAGCCCAAATCGAGGATAAGGGGAAACCAGCTGACTATTCACTAAAGACAGACTACAAATCGTTAAGGGGCACCTCCCCCTTCATAACTAAAAGCTAGGTTGAATGTCTTACACCCAGTTCATCTGGGTTCAAAACCAGAAACCAAGAGATGCAACTAAGAGTTCAGGCCGGAAGCTCAGGTCCGGTTGAGTGTTTTGAAGGGAGGATCGAGTTCGTCAAGAAATAGTCATTGGGTTTAGTTTGTGTTGTGTTTGATGGGAGAAATACAGAGAAGAAAGGCAAGCTCGCTGCACTCGGATTAAAAGATGAGTGGAGGGATTGGAAGTGGTTTCGATTTCTGTAGTACAGGGAACTCATTGTTAAGAAACATATGAAGTCTGGGTCTGAGTTATTCACTGATTTGGATACGAGTTTATGTGAATTTGGACAGAGTTTTGTTGCCAGAAACAATACAAATTCTACCATTGATAAATGATGATGAATGGGATATGAAGACCGAAGTGTTTTCTCGAGTTCGTGAATGATGTATGAGAATGGGTTTAGGATGGAATTTGATTGCTCACAGGGAAGGAGAAAGGATTCGATCTAGACACCAACAAAGAAGTTAGTCCATGTAGCAACAACAAATGCACACAATTTGTTTGCCGAATTGCTGAATCGAGATGAATAATATTGAGCCGAGATAGAGAAAATATGCAGCCATTATACAACTATATGGATTAGTGCTATTGTGTGCTTGCTGCTATGTTGGCATTAAAGGGAAGATGGCAATGAAGAAGTGTTGTGATGTTGTTGGCCTAGCTATGTAGATGGTGGTTTGGGCTGGTGAAGCTGGAATGCATCTGGGTGGTGTCATTGAGCTGCTGTGGAGTCACAGGATAAGGGTGCCGAGCAAATGGTGGTGGCTAGGCAGATCTATAACCGAGGTGGACTCGAGTAGATAATGCATTACAAAGGGCAACAATGCAAGGATCTTGGGTCTCGTGCAACGATTGCAAGCAGGGCTATAACCGAGATGGAATAGGATGAGATGCGCTTTATACAGTAAAGTGATGTTTACACAGGAGTGTGGCAAAAAATGAGGTGGAGATGTTAAATAAGTCACCGGGATTTGAATTCAGTTTTGCAGAGCCGAGAGGATTGTTGGGAAAGCAGATGGAGCTAATGGGTTTAGTTCGATGTCGGCAGAGGCTGAGGCAGTGCACCGATGTTGATGGCTAGAGTTACAGGCTACAAATGTTCTAATGGTGTTGGCAGTGTCCGAGAAAAAGGAGCAAGCAAGGTGTTGGTGGTGGTCTGTATGCAAGAAGATTGAACTCAGATGGTTTTGTGATGATGGAATGGTTTGTTTGAGTTATATTCTGTAGCTCAGGATGCTGGTGCAGGGGACTGATGATTTGAATTCAGGCAGAGAATGGCAAAGATATGGGCTGCGAAGATTTATTGCAGCTGCAATGAGGGTGGAGAGAGAAGTCGAACAGAGCCGCCGCAGTTCAGGGTTTAAATGTGTCATGCCGAGCTGACAGGCCGGGTTCTCGTCGCGATTATACTTGAGCAGCTGTGCTAATGTCTATGACAATGGGTCTTGAGTTGAACTAGAGCTGTCAGTAGAGCTGGAACTGAAGCCTGCTATGCGGAACATGTGGTGGTTGAGTGCAGGCAGATAGAGTAGCCGAGGTTGATGCTGTTTTGCCGTGTATCATAGACATGGAATGAGGTCAAGACAAGAAATTGTGAGTCGATGGAATTGATAGTGGCGAGGCGATGCAATTGTAATGGGTTTGGATTTGAAGTGGTGAACTACAGTGCAACGAATGGTGCTCGTTGGTTAAACCAAGTTTTGCGAACTCGAATGGCTAATTGCAGAAATTGTGCGAAAACGGAGCGGAATTGGCGCACCGGTGAGCATAGCCCGGGATGTCGGATTTCGGAAGTTAAAGCGTGAATCACAATGATTCAATGAATCGTGAAGGGGGTACGAGTCGGATGCAAGAGTCGATGGCCGGACATATGAGCTACGAGTCACGCTTTTAGGCGCGTTTAAGAATTCAAGAAATGGAATTGGCTAAAATGGTTTTTGTGAATGTGTGGACTGCAGAGAAGCAAAGCGGAGTTGCTGGGAGTGTGCACTCGCTAGACACTTCCGGCGACAAAAGCGGCCGAGATGATTTTCCGACGGACGGATTCCGGCCGACGGACCGGATTCCTGATGACGCCATCAATTCCGGCGACGCTTTTGGACCCAAAATTCCTAGAGACATATTTTTCACTCCTGGGCTTGGTGGACCAACTTGGAGACGGGTTTTGAGAAGAATCAACCTAATTTTGGGAAAGTATCCTTATGGGAGAAAAGCATATAAATAGAAAATTCTTTTCTAAACCTAGAGATATATCTCCATTAGGGAGACTTCTACTTTTGTTCTAGGGTTTCAGAACCATGATAGGTTCTTCTAAACTTTCTATGATGATTTCCAAAACACAAGTAACTAAGTTTTTATTATTGGTTGAAGATGTAGTTGGATTTTGCAACCAAGTTATGATTTTTATGAATTAGTTTTCTCTCAATATTATCGTTTGATTTCTACTGTTATAATAATTGCATGATTGATGGATTGCAATATGATTGAATGTTTGTTTAGTCGAGTCTAGAATTGATTGAACTCACATCCATATCTATAGCTATTTTAGGGTTTTCATCGAGCGATAACCTTGAATACTAGTAGCATGATATGATTAGGGTTTGTAGTGATACATCCTCGTAGTCATATGTAGAAATTGACCTTTGTTCGAATTGTTTGCGCAATGTATTACAATTGCATTGATTAGCCTATTTCAAACTTAATGCTCCTAGGAATTGAACTTGATTAGCGCAAGGCGTTAGGTTATTCTTTAGGTAGATTTCACATACGCAGCCCTAATGTGTGTGTTGATAACTTTGGAAATTTTTAGTATTCTTGCAATAAGGTATTCTATGGCTTTTGATGATAGCGAGATTAAATACGAATTCTATTCATATATTCATAAACTTGTTTACAATTGAAGATGAAACCTTTATCCAATATTTCACATCCTTGATTTGCGTGTTTACTTTTATTTTTTTTTTTGTTTATTTTTATTTACACAATCAAAATTCTTCCGGTGTTTTATATAGGAAACCATAACAATTTGACAACCTAGACCTCTCTCGTGGGATCGATCCTTTCTTGCCCTTGCTATATTTATATTTTGAGTAGTAAGAAAGTGTAATTATATTTGTGTCGCTACGACAACGATCACTTTTGGCGCCGTTGTCGGGAGGCAACGGTTGTTAATTGTTTTTGGTTTCTTATTTTTGTTTTATTTTTGTTTTACTTTTTCTTATTCTTTGGTTCTTATTCGAGTTTTGAGAATCTTATTTCAGGTGCCTTTCTATGGACGGAGCATATTGGAGCAATCAATACGGGTTTCAACCTCAACAACATGAAAACTATCACCCTTATGGGGAGTATAATCAAAACCAATCCTTTGGCTATGATCAATACTCCACGTACCCTATGAGTTATTCTCATACATATCAACCTTCTTATGGTGGTTATGTAAGTGAGCAACCACAAGGAGGGGAGAATAGTTGTTTTCCTTATAATATTTCCTCTAATTTGGTAGATGAAATGCAACAATTTATGGACAGCATGGAGTCAATTTGTGGACAACCAAGCGTGGAACCAATTTCATCGACCGAATGTGCTAATAATAGTATGTTTGGACCAATTTGTGATCGTAGTTATGATCATCCACCCATTCAAAGGGAATATAATTGGCCTAACAATACGGAAGTAAGTAATTCTACTTTTTCTTTGTCGAATGAGCTTTACAAACAAATGGAACACTATATTCAGAATTTGGATGGAACACTCCAAGAGCTTCAAAAAGGTGTTTCCACTTTAAGACAAGGCATTGAAGAATACAAGGAGGAAATGAATAATTATGTTGAAAAAGGCGAACCTTTGGGGACTTTTGTTGATATTTGTGTAGTTAACTCAACTCTTGATCGTAATAATGATCATTCACCTATTCAAAAGGATGAGTTCGAGATTAGCAACACTAAATTCAGCGAGGAACAATGTTATGATGACTATGATAGTGATGATGATTATTATGAAAATACATCGCCTGAACCAACTCATGGTGACATCCCCGAGGAGTGTACAATGGAGTCTTTTTGGGATCAAGATGAAGACGAAGAGGAATATGTCGACACTTGTGTAGATTACTCAAGCATTGATCTTAATAATGATCAAGAGCCTATTCAAAGGGTGGAGCTTGAGGATGATGCATTTTCGAGTGTTCTAAAAAAGTTTCTTATGATAAAATTTGGATCCGCAAAGAGTATGTGCCTTTACAACAAAAAGGAGGAATATGTTGAGAATGAGACCGTTATGACCAATATTGTGGAAGACCCAATTGAGCTTGCAAATGATTATAATGATGATGTTTATGTCGAGACTTTGGTTAAGCGAAACGGACGAAGAATGGTTGCAAGGTTTAATAGAGGACCATGATATAAAAGAGGTGAATAATTCACTTGAGTTTTTCAAGGATGAAGAGGATTCCGTGATACACGAGATTGTGCAAGGTTTATCTAACCCTTTGCCTATTGTTTCTTCTCCTTTACCTCTTATTGGTTTGAATGTATGTGCTTCAAGAATATTGTTGAATGACTTTGTTTCTCGTTTTCCGCCATTAGAGATACTTGATTCTCATACTATGCAGGTTATGGAACAAGAAACCGTGGAAGTACCCGACTCTATATTCTTTATACACTTCCATGTGTAGACAAGAATAAGTGTGGGGGAAGCTTTTATCGGTTCATAGCTTCACTTTTGCTTTATATTACTAATATTTGTGTGAAGTTAGTGTTTGAAAACAGGTTCTATGGAAGGATCCCCAACTTTTCCGATTATTGGTGTATGGGGAATGAATCTTACAAGAAGCTAAGTCGGGCCGTCGACTTTAAAACAAGCGCTTAAGTGGGAGGCAACCCACCGGTTTTGTATCTTTTATCCTTTTGCTTTTTATTTTTTGTTTCGTTTATTTATTTTTTTTCTTTGTTTTTGCATATCATATTTGCATCCCTATGTTTAATTTCATTGAGTCCGTAATCTATCTTAGAAGAGAATTATGACGAATACCTTTTCGTTTAAAAATTTCAGACTGCGCGGAGTTCAGTCCAGAGACCATAACTGTCAGACTTGTTTATCGAAACACTGTGAAATTTTGACACTGTGTAGAAAACACGTAGAAACAACTTTGTGAAATGGAGTTTTTCCAAATTCCTTACCAATTTGCACAGTTTTTGCGTTTTATCTGCTGTTACGTCAGAATTCAGAACTTTCGGTTTACACATTGAGGACAATGTGAAGTTTAAGTGTGGGGGAGCATTTATGTTTGTATGTTTGTTTTTGACACCATTAGTGGA
Organism: Papaver armeniacum; assembly: GCA_023531295.1. Taxonomy (NCBI): domain Eukaryota; kingdom Viridiplantae; phylum Streptophyta; class Magnoliopsida; order Ranunculales; family Papaveraceae; genus Papaver; species Papaver armeniacum. Next base: position 4,665 of record JAJJWW010005478.1, on the reverse strand, counting down.
TGGAACCATTTTGAATGCAGGAGTTGAGGAACCAATTAACTAAAAGGGAAGAATATAGCTCAGAAATCACAAATTAACATGATAGTTGTTACCATATCTCTAATATCACCATATCACATTCTATTTTTATTTTTCCATATTTATCTATTGTTCTCTAAGTGCTTTGGTGGGTCACTAAAAATCGACGTGTTATTACTGCTAGGATGAAATAGAGTGATTGAGTTACTATGAAAAGAAAAAAAAAAAAAAAAAAAAAAAAAGACCGATCAATTAGACCAAAACGAAATAAAAAGACACTTGGGAATAGCAAGATGTGTGAAACGTAGTCCCCGTCTCCGTCGCCTAAACAAGCGTGGAATGCAGGATCCAAGGCAACTATCATGTACTTGCTGACAAGAAGCATGCGCTTGGATCCAAAAGATCTAATCATGCCGTCTAAAAAAAAAAAAAAAAAAAAAAAAAAAAAAAAAAAAAAAAAAAAAAAAAAAATTGGTCCGACATAAAAAAAAAAAAAAGAAATTATTATTGTGTTGAATAAAGTCACTCTTTGGTTCCCTTGTATATGCCAATTGATTTGATGTAGCATTCAAGACCAAGTAGCTCAATCCAATAGGATTAGGTTCATCTTAGCAAGACCTTCAGACAGATATGGGAAACATCGAACACTTGTGAATATTCGCCAACATCTACATCTATATCCATCTTCTTTAATCTTTTCATTGTGATTGTGGTTTGTTAGTTTCCGAGTATTGTGGCTTGTTCGACTATCTAATTAGAGTTTATTTACTAATATATTGAATTAAATTTGCAAGGTACCTCCTCCTGTAGTCATTTTGGATTCGTTCATTGATTTGTCACAAATAGACGGAGTTTGAAATATAGGTTTTGTAGGTATATCTCTAGTAAACCTTCACGAGACTATAACTCGTCCACTAGGGACACCTAGGGGTTTAAAGGCTTGTTATTTATGCTAAAATTAACCGTAGCCTCGACTTGGCTACACGAGTTGTTGTATTTTATTTTTGTTTTGTTTGATTTGCTCGAGGACTAGCAAAGTCTAAGTGTGGGGGAATCTGATAGGTGTAGAATACACCGTATTTAATATCTAGTATTTATGCTTTCTTTGAAGTTTTCTTGTAAATTATGTATCTTATGTGTGCTTTTGGGTTCATTAGGTGCAATGGAGTCATTTGGAGCAAAAAGACCAATTGGAACTCGTTCAAATACAAGATTTCTACTTTTCATTGTGTAGAGGACGAGAAGATGAAGACAATGGCGAAAGAACGGAGTCATTCGGAGTCGTATGAAGAAGTTATGGGCAAAAGAAGAATTCCGGAATAGTAAACGAGAGCCATTTCAGATCGGTAATGCTATTGAGAGCCCAGTCGAGGATAAGGGGAAACCAGCTGACTATTCACTAAAGACAGACTACAAATCGTTAAGGGGCACCTCCCCCTTCATAACTAAAAGCTAGGTTGAATGTCTTACACCCAGTTCATCTGGGTTCAAAACCAGAAACCAAGAGCTGCAACCAAGAGTTCAGGCCGGAAGCTCAGGTCCGGTTGAGTGTTTTGAAGGGAGGATCGAGTTCGTCAAGAAATAGTCATTGGGTTTAGTTTGTGTTGTGTTTGATGGGAGAAATACAGAGAAGAAAGGCAAGCTCGCTGGCACTGGATTAAAAGATGAGTGGAGGGATTGGAAGTGGTTTCGATTTCTGTAGTACAGGGAACTCATTGTTAAGAAACATATGAAGTCTGGGTCTGAGTTATTCACTGATTTGGATACGAGTTTATGTGAATTTGGACAGAGTTTTGTTGCCAGAAACAATACAAATTCTACCATTGATAAATGATGATGAACAGATATGAAGACTGAAGTGTTTTCTGAGTTCTGTGAATGATGTATGAGAATGGGTTTAGGATGGAATTTGATTGCTCACAGGGAAGGAGAAAGGATTCGATCTAGACACCAACAGCAAGTTAGTCCATGTAGCAACAACAAATGCACACAATTTGTTTGCCGAATTGCCTGAATCGAGATGAATAATATTGGAGCTGAGATAGGAGAAAATATGCAGCCATTATACAACTATATGGATTAGTGCTATTGTGTGCTTGCAGCCATTATACTATGTTGGCATTAAAGGAAGATGGCAATGAAGAAGTGTTGTGATGTTGTTGGCCTAGCTATGTAGATGGTGGTTTGGGCTGGTGAAGCCGGGAATGCATCCTGGTGGTGTCAAGAGTCGTCGTGGAGCTGCAGGATAAGGGTGCCATTGAGCAGCTGGTGGTGGCTAGGCAGACTATAACTGAGGTGGACTCGAGTAGATAATGCATTACAGTGGCAACAATGCAAGGATCTTGGGTTCTGGTGCAACGATTGCAAGCAGGTGGCTATAACTGAGATGGAATAGGATGAGATGCAGTTTATACAGGCAAAGTGATGTTTACACAGGGAGTGTGGCAGCAAATGAGGTGGAGATGTTAAATAAGCTGCTGGGATTTGAATTCAGTTTTGCAGAGCTGGAGAGGATTGTTGGGAAAGCAGATGGAGCTAATGGGTTTAGTTCTGATGTCGGGCAGAGGCTGAGGCAGGACTCGGATGTTGATGGCTAGAGTTACAGGGCTACGAATGTTCTAATGGTGTTGCAGGTCTGAGAAAAGGAGCAGCAAGGTGTTGGGTGGTGGTCAGCGCAAGAAGATTGAACTCAGATGGTTTTGTGATGATGGAATGGTTTGTTTGAGTTATATTCTGTAGCTCAGGATGCTGGTGCAGGGGACTGATGATTTGAATTCAGGCAGAATGGCAAAGATATGGGCATGAAGATTTATTGCAGCTGCAATGAGGGTCGGTGAGGAGAAGTCAACAGAGCCAAGCTGCAGCTTCAGGTTTAAATGTGCTGGTGCCGAGCTGACAGGCTGGGTTCTGGTCGCGATTATACTTGAGCAGCTGTGCTAATGTCTATGACAATGGGTCTTGAGTTGAACTAGAGTCAGTAGCTGGAACCAAGCTCAAGCTGCAGCTTCAGTGGTGGCTGAGTGCAGTGATAGAGTAGCCGAGGTTGATGCTGTCGCTTGCCGTGTATTGCAGACATGGAATGAGGTCAAGACAAGAAATTGTGAGTCGATGGAATTGACAGTGGCGAGGCGATGCAATTGTAATGGGTTTGGCGGATTTGAAGTGGTGAACTACAGCTGCAACGAATGGTGCTGTTGGTTAAACTGAAGTTTTGGCAGAACTGGAATGGCTAATTGCAGAAATTGTGCGAAAACGGAGCGGAATTGGCGCACCGGTGAGCATAGCCCGGGATGTCGGATTGCGGAAGTTAAAGCGTGAATCACAATGATTCAATGAATCGTGAAAGGGGTACGAGTCGGATGCAAGAGTCGATGGCCGGACATATGTGCTACGAGTCACGCTTTTTAGGCGCGTTTTTAAAGAAATGGGAATTGGCTAAAATGGTTTTTGTGAATGTGTGGACTTGAACCGCAGAGAAGCAAAGCGGAGCTGCCGGGAGTGTGCACTGGCCAGTGACAAGCTCATGACAAAGCGGCCAGAGATGATTTTCCGATGGCCGGATTCCGGCGACGGTGACCGGATTCCGTGATGACGTCAGCAATTCCGCGGCGACGCTTTTGGACCCAAAATTCCAGAGACATATTTTTCACTCCGGGCTTGGTGGACCAACTTGGAGACGGGTTTTGAGAAGAATCAACCTAATTTTGGGAAAGTATCCTTATGGGAGAAAAGCATATAAATAGAAAATTCTTTTCTAAACCTAGAGATATCTCCATTAGGGAGACTTATACTTTTGCCTAGGGTTTAGAAACATGATAGGTTTTCTTCTTCTTCTTGATGAACTCCTAAAACACAAGTAACTAAGTTTTTATTATTGGTTGAAGATGTAGTTGGATTTTGCAACCAAGTTATGATTTTTATGAATTAGTTTTCTCAATATTATCGTTTGATTTCTACGGTTATAATAATTGCATGATTGATGGATTGCAATATGATTGAATGTTTGTTTAGTCGAGTCTAGAATTGATTGAACTCACATCCATATCTATAGCTATTTTAGGGTTTTCATCAAGCGATAACCTTGAATACTAGTAGCATGATATGATTAGGTTTGTAGTGATACATCCTCGTAATCATATGTAGAAATTGACCTTGTTCGAATTGTTTGCGCAATGTATTTCAATTGCATTGATTAGCCTATTTCAAACTTAATGCTCCTAGGAATTGAACTTGATTAGCGCAAGGCGTTAGGTTATTCTTTAGGTAGATTTCACATACGCAGCCCTAATGTGTGTTGATAACTTTGAAATTACTGAGTATTCTTGCAATAAGGTATTCTATGGCTTTTGATGATAGAGAGATTAAATACGAATTCTATTCATACATTCATAAACTTGTTTACAATTGAAGATGAAACCTTTATCCAATATTTCACATCCTTGATTTGCGTACTTTATTTGTTTTTTTTTTGTTTATTTTTATTTACACAATCAGAATTCTTCCTGGTGTTTTATATATTAAAACATAACAATTTGACAACCTAGACCTCTCTGTGGGATCGATCCTTTCTTGCCCTTGCTATATTTATATTTTGAGTAGTAAGAAAGTGTAATTATATTTGTGTCGCCATTTACGACAAATGATCAA
>JAJJWW010005477.1:0-196653 GCA_023531295.1 Papaver armeniacum | reverse complement strand
TAAAGAAGTTTTCCCTCATGGGGATGTCGAGCTTGAGAATAGAGAATCTGGCAATGTGTTTAAGGTCAATGGAAAATGAGTGAAACCATTTTTAGAGCTCATCAATACCGAGGTGGAAACTGTCCTCCTCGAAGATCCGGTTTATCAAGACTAAAACTTTTTGTATCATTGTTGTTGTATATTAGTAGATTATTGTTCCTTTTTACGTTTTGTTTTCTTTTTGCAGGGAAACAAATGCCAATTGCTTCGTGGGAGTCAACCCACCAGATTTGTTCCCATTTTCTTTATCTCTTGTTTTTATTTGTTTGATATAGATTTTTCCCATCATAACTTTACATTGGATGACTCAATTACATTGAGGATAAGTGTGGGGGAGTGGTACACACTTCAGTTTTTTTTTTTTTTTAGGTTTTCACCTTCATTAGTGTTTCTCAAAATATATATATATATATATATATATATATATATATAGAAAACAATGCTATTATCCAGCTGTTGAGCGTGAACCCTTATCCCATATTTTATCCAGCTGTTGAGCGGATACCCCCATCTCCTATATTATCCAGCTGTTGAGCGGATACCCCCCATCTCCTATATTATCCAGCTGTTGAGCGGATATCCCTAACCCCTCTTATCCATCTGTAGAGCGGATTTTGTTTTGTTTTGCTCGGGATTAGCAAAATATAAGTGTGGGGGAATCTGATAAGCATGCAAGTGCAACACTTTTGTACCAACATTTATACTAGCTAGGTCTCGATATTTCGCTAATAACTATATTTTAGAGCTTTAATAGGAATTGCAAGTGAAATCCGCCGGAAAACTAACGGCTTAGAATATAAATTGGCACTTGCAACTCATGGTGCCAAAGGAGTGGAAGCTTAATGAGAATCTGTGGCTGGCAAACCAACACAACTCATATGCCGAAGGCGGACCACCTTGCCATCTTGTTCGTTCAAGCTCATGGGCTGCGCCACTCAAGCCTAACCCACCGGCAGCTAAGGAGTAGACAGGAGACGTGGCCAGTTCTATACCACATTTCTCTTTGTGGTCATCGAAGCAGCGTCATTTGTTCTTTGTCAAATCAAAGAAATTCAGTTCTCAGTCAAGTAGATGCCGAATGAGATTCACAGAGAAAATCATGGCCAGAGAGGATTTTCTGTTGAATCGAGTGTAAGAAGAACTCAATGAAGTGAAGATGCTGATGCTGTGTGCTGTTGGTGATTGTTGGTAGAAAGAAAATGGATCTGAGTTTGCTGTGAAATTCAGTTGATATGAATTTTGGATCTCATTGAATGTTCTCGAGGAAGAAGAATGAACAGCAGGGGAAGAAAGTGGCTGAGTTCTGCGTTGTATTGAGATTGAATTTTGGGGCAATCCGTGGATGGTATTAGGGTTTTCAATCAACCCAGACACAACAATTCTTAATGATGCAGACAGTTGTGGGATTTGTTCACTCAAACTGGTGGTGGATGTGGCCGTGTTTATATGACCTGAAATTGGGTTCAATGGGAGTTTTATTTGAGATAATGAAGACTGGTAGCTGGTTGTGAATTGCCGAGCAATACAAATTGAATTTGGAGATTTCTGGTGCAAACTGGAATTCGTTGTTCTTGAGAGAATTAAGGTTTGATAAGGCAGCTGAACGTGGGTCTGGTAATGAGTTTGCTGGATGGAATTGATGGGTGTTTGAGCCGAGTTGAAATTCCAATCAATTTGGGGGATTCTAAACCCAGATTCGAGATGGGTTTGTCTGAGAGATTGATAGAGCAGCGACAAAGATGATTCTGCTGGGGTTCGAAGTGAAGATTCTGAGCTGAATTTTATGTTGGTTGTGAACTGAATTGGGTTTTGCTGTGGACTGAGATTGAGTATCATTGCAGTCCTGAGACATTACTGGGCATGGTGGCAAGCCTTAAATCTATCTGGTACTGGTGCTTAGAAGCTCAGGGTGCAGCTGGTGATGGAAGTAGCGCAGCTGTTGTTGCCGCCATGGCCATGTATACATGGAGGAAGAATCTCAGATGCAATCTGGGTATAAGTCAAGGTTCTTAGATTGTTAAGTGCTCAAGATAATCAGTTGGCTGCGGTAATTGTGACAGTGATGGGTTCAATTTGAATTGAGCAAAAATGGAATTCACTGGTGATGATGGCTATGAACAAGGAGGTGAAAATAGTGGTGATTTGTAAGATGGAGATACTGGTGTTGGCTGCATCGGTTCAGTGGGTCTGAAATGATCGTGGCAAGTGGTGCTGAGATGCTGGTAAAGATGAGTCTAGAAGGGTGCAGTCCATAGTGTGGTCAGAATGTGAATTGGTGCGTCAGTTTGGGAAGGAGCTGAAGCTGAAGGCAATAATAAGATGGACTGTATGTAAAGGATGCAGTTGCCGGACTCAGTTGCAGTTGCAGTTGCGTGGATTGGGCCTGGCAATCTGCTAGGTCTATTTGGATGTCTTCGCAACTCCTATATAAAGACCAGGCACAGACTCAAGGAGCATACGCCGTAATCAGGGAAGAAACTAGGTTTTTGCATTTATCTTTGCTTTTCGATTTGCATAGCTTGATTTATTCCTTAATCATTTTCTATGGCTTTTAAGAAAGCTATGTCTAGCTAAACTCCTCATTAGGGCAAAGGATGAACTTATAGGTTATATTACCTATGTTCTCAAACGATGGTTTCAAAAATAAAAGCTTAACGTATTGTTTGTGTTTCTCAAAACTGGGTTGTTTGTTTAATGAGTTATTCATGTCTTATGCCATGTATACTTCATAGTTGAATTCTAGAACAACATCCATATGAAACCTTGGTGCTTTTTGATTATGATAATTCTTTGACTACGTATGCCATGTATGCCTAGTACTTTGGATTTATATCCTTTTAGGTTGAGAACAAACATATTCCTTGATAACCCTTCGAAATGTCTTAAACGTCATATATTCCATGTATCAATAGCTAGGTTTGCAATTGTGCATGAGTGAAATTAGAGATCTTTGTGAGAAACATAAGTGAAATTTGGCCTGCAAGGGATTCCGTAGCCCTAATACTTCTACATCTTTGATTACAATCTTAAATATTTTGCTTTGGTTCAATTTGTTAGCTTATAAAAATTCTGAAATCTCCACTTTGAAATGATCTTGACTTGAAAGTTACTAGTATTGATTGGAAATAGAGTTTAACTCTCCTCGTGGGAACGATCCCTATTTACCACTATTCACATATAGTGCGCCGTATACTTGCGGTTAATTAAAGTCGGTCTACTGACACATCAGCCACGGCGCCAAAACCTAGCCTTGGCCACGCCGCCAAATCCAAGCCTTGGCCACGGCGCCAAGCCCTATCCTTGGCCACGCCGCCCGCCAAACCCTAACTTTGGCCATGGAGTCAGTTCCTAGGTGTAGTCATGTCACAACGCCACCATGTCGCAGCCATGCCACACGCACTAATTAGGGTTTCGACATGCCAAACCCTAATTTGGGCAAAATTGCTACGCCAACCAAGCCAAATAACGTTTCCCAGAGCGTTGGGATCGATGCCAATGTTGCCAGAGCCATATTTGGGTCTAACACCAATATGCCAAAATCGCTGCCACGGCTACGCCACTGGCATGCCGCTATGCCACGGCTACATTAGGCGCCACTATGCTAATGGCGCCACTCTGCTACACAACAAAGATATGGCCATAATCAACGGATACCCTTCCTCATGAGATGCAATCTCAGCCATCCAAGTTCGCCATCGAATCGAAGGGACTTGCGGCAAGTTCCGGGCGACCGGCTAGTGGCCATGGCTACGCCTGTGCGCCACTTACACCACCGTGCCACCGGCATGCACGAGGTATGCCGGTCATGCTTCAATGCCACCGGCATACGCCAAAACGCCACCGTGACATTACCGGCGCCAACGAGAAGGTAGCCATAATCAACGACTAACCTTCTTCATGAGATGCAATCTACGCCATTCAAGTTCGCCACCAAACGACGGACTTGTGGCAAGTTTTAGCGGCCGCCAAGGCAAGCCTAATAGCATCACATGCTATTTTCCTATGGCAAGTCTCTTGACTTTGATCACACATAGCAACCTGCTACACGTTTTCCACGAAAACACTCGAGACATCAAACATGTCACAAACTGGGAGATACTCATCAGGGTATTGGTCCGGTGGTTTACAGCGTGCGGCGTGCAATACGGCCGTTATAAGAAAGTGTCATGAAGTGGGACAATTAGTGGTGATGAAAGTAACGGTGTAAACTGATTCACTTCCTTCATCATGGAAGCATAATGCATGACGGTTACACGTTACTCTATTCTTCCACCACTCAATCGTTTCCATTTCCTACGAGATCATGGTACGTTTCAATATGACTTGCATAAATAGGTTTCACCTATTTACCACGAAACAACAAGTTTTGGTCAAAAAACAACACAGTATCCAGAAATCACCAAAGAACTGATAGCTTCCATTCTGCAAGCCAGTTCCACTTTCTGATACAAGTCATAAAACAACCACACCTTAGGAATTAACCATTCTGGTCTCAACACTTTCTTCGCTTCCCTCCCTAAGACCAACCCTTCTCCTTCCCTTTGTGACCGAAGCAAGCCTGGAACGGCCATTTCTTGGTTTAGGACAGGATTGTACAAATTGATCTCTCGAATCAAAAGTAATCCCATGTAGTGCATTGTTTAGGGTTTAGATTCGTTTCTCATCCACACACACGAAATTACCAAAACCAGTAGAAACGGTTTTCACCCGTAAACAATTGGCGACCATAGTGGGAGATTAATCTCTCGGTTGCAATACTAATTTCCAATTTCATTTTTCAATCCCAATTTCAAGATGGTAGAGCTCAAGTGCGGTCGAAGAACAAACCCGATGCCACCGTAAAACGACCTTGATATCAACGTTCCTTCCCGGTGACATCAATGTACCACCCGTCGGCATGATCAACACCGCGGCGCCGCAGACTCTACCACCAACACCAGCGACGTAGAAACGTTCCCTCGGGAGTTACACCTCCCGATCACCATAGCCAAAGCCAGCCGCCGCCACCCCCCATTGTTTCTTCAAGTGTGACGCTCCCGATCGTCACCGGAGTCATTATCACTCCACCATCAGGACGAGGAGCCAGAGGAAGCCAACCCTCTATTACCATTGCTGATTTGATGGAAATACAAGAAGTTTTTGCTAAGGCTCAGACGGACATGACCACAACTCAAAAGGAGCGAAACAATGAACATCCGAATGATTAGTCGAGGGATCCAGAATTCAGGCATTAGATTGTCATAAACCAAATATGACCGAACATCAATTGGTGGAGTTGTGCATTAATGCTTTCTGGGGACTCGGTTCACAAAACCATGAGTCGCTTCACTTTTCGCTCTAGAAGCCGCTCCGCTTCAACGTTTCACTCCAGGAGCCGCTTCAACGTTCTCCCCAGAAGCCGCTCCGCTTCAACGTTTCGCTCCAGGAGCCGCTTCAATGTCTCACCTCCAGAAGCCGCTCCTCTTCAACGTTTCGCTCCAGAAGCTGCTTCAACGTTCTCTCCAGAAGCCACTCCTCTTCAACGTTTCGCTCCAGAAGCCGCTTCAACGTCTCACCTCCAGAAGCCGCTCCTCTTCAACGCTTCGCTCCAGAAGCCGCTCCGCTTCCACGTTTCACTCCAGGAGCCGCTTCAACGTTCTCCCCAGAAGCCGCTCCACTTCAACGTTTCGCTCCAGGAGCCGCTTCAACGTCTCACCTCCAGAAGCCGCTCATCTTCAACGTTTCGCTCCAGAAGCCGCTTCAACGTTCTCTCCAGAAGCCGCCACTCCTTCCTACCAAGGTTCGTTCCCGTAGCCGCCACTCCTCCCTGTCAAGGATTGTGATCGCAGCCAGCCAAATCTCTTCTGATCACAGCTGCTGTCAAGAACCGCTGCTGCTCGTTTGAGCTTCACATAGCAGCAACCACTACAAAGAATTTTTCGTCCATTTGATGTTCCAAGCATCCCATCCAGGAGAGTACGATAAATTTGTATCAAATCACAGAGGCGTGGATTCATAGTGGTACAATCAAACTATAAGCTACACTTGGGAACTGAAGCCTCCTTCAGGTTTAGAAGTTTAAACACAGTCACTGCCTTACCAGCGAATGCAATGGAAGCACATCTTCCACGAGGAAATAAGCTCAGGATAATTACACATGGGGACTTTTGTCACGTTGCTTACTTACGGGAGATCCTGATACACCTAAAGCCCAGTCATGCGCAAAGGACATGCCTAGCAGAGACAAAGCTAAGTAACTATCCTTAAACTAATGTTTTATATCTATTAGGCATGTCAAATAAGTCTTAAATCTCTTAGTGTTGAGACGTGTAAATTCCTTAACACTCACTACTTTGTTGTTAGGCATGCTTCCTCAATACATCCTTTCCTTTTAGTGTTGAGACGTGTAAATTCCTCAACACTCACTACTGTGTTGCTAGGCATGCTTCCTCGACACATCCTTCCTCTTAGTGTTGAGACGTGCAAATTCCTCAACACTCACTACTGTGTTGCTAGGCATGCTTCCTCAACACATCCTTTTCTCTTAGTGTTGAGATGTGCAAATTCCTCAACACTCACCACTGTGTTGATGGGCATCAACATATCCTTTTCTCTTAGTGTTGACGTGCAAATTCCTTAACACTCACCACTGTGTTGCGAGGCGCGCTTCCTCAACACATCCTTTTCTCTTAGTGTTGAGACGTGCAAATTCCTCAACACTCACCACTGTGTTGCTAGGCGTGCTTCCTCAACACATCCTTTTCTCTAATTGATGAGACGTACAAATTCCTCAACACTCACCACTGTGTTGCTAGGCGTGCTTCCTCAACACATCCTTTTCTCTTAGTGTGGAGACGTAAAAATTCCTCAACACTCACCACGGTGTTGCCGAGCATCAACACATCCTTTTCTCTTATTGTTGAGACGTACAAATTCCTCAACACTTACAACTGTGTTGCCGAGAATTAACACATCCTTCTCTCTTAGTGTTGAGACGTACAAATTCCTCAACACTCACCACTGTGTTTCCAGGCATCAAAACATCCTTTTCTCTTAGTGTTGAGACGTACAAATTCCTCAACACTCACCATTGTGTTGCCGGGCATCAACACATCCTTTTCTCTTAGTGTTGAGACGTACAAATTCCTCAACACTCACCACTATGTTGCCGGGCATCAACACATCCTTTTCTCTTAGTGTTGAGACGTACAAATTCTTCAACACTCACCACTGTGTTGCTAGGCGTGCTTCCTCAACACATCCTTTTCTCTTAGTGTTGAGACGTGCAAATTCCTCAATACTCACCACTGTGTTGCTAGGCGTGCTTCCTCAACACATCCTTTTATCTTAGTGCTGATACGTACAAATTCCTCAACACTCACCACTGTATTGTTGGGCGTGCTTCCTCAACACATCCTTTTCTCTTAATGTTGAGACGTACAAATTCCTCAACACTCACCACTGTGTTGCCAAGCATCAACACATCCTTTTCTCTTAGTGTTGAGACGTACAAATTCCTCAACACTCACCACTGTGTTGCCGAGCATAAACACATCATTTTCTCTTAGTGTTGAGACGTACAAATTCCTCAACACTCACCACTGTGTTTCCAGGCATCAACACATCCTTTTCTCTTAGTGTTGATACGTACAAATTCCTCAACACATACCACTGTGTTGACGGGCACCAACACATCCTTTTCTCTTAGTGTTGAGACGTGCAAATTCCTCAACACTCACTACTGTGTTGCCAGGAAAAATGCCTCAACACTTCTCTCATTTTAGTGTTGAGACGTACAAATTCCTCAACACTCACTACTATGTTGTCATGCATACTGCCTCAATACATTTTAGTGTTGACGGCTCCACCACCTCAACACTCGTCTTTGTATTCAAGGCTCGCTGCACAAACAATACATGGCACAAGTACTCCGTGGTCAAGGCAGAAGTGCGCCAGCACAAAGATTGCATACTGCTCATGCCTCTTGCAAAAGGTCAGTCGAATTTTCCTGGTAATCTTCTCATGTCTTGCCCTTTTGAGTTTTTATCCTTTTCTGTCACCATCTCATGCTTACCCCGCAACAATGTTACTGTTACGTGCTAAGCATGGGACTTAATGTTGATGGTGGTTTTTAGCTTAGGGCTAAAATTGTAAAACCTTGCATCTGATGTGACGTCACTCTGCGAGGAAATGGAGCCGTGAGTGTTAACCTCTCCACTGGCATATTTATTGAGCCATTCAATATATTTACATAAAATTTATCCAGGCTGGCGCGTGTAGCGACCATCCCAGATGTTCTGTAAATTTCGGCGTCTTGCCTATACTCACTCAATATAAGTTTCTTTGTGTGGATGGGGAAAAACGGTTTGCTGGTTTTGTAGGAAAATGAAGAGTCGAGCGTGTGGTCGAGACTCCTCGAACCGAGAAAACTGCTGAACCTCACACAGATGCACCGCTGCAAAGGGGGTGCTTAGATTCGAGAGATCAATCTGTAGGACTCCAGCCTAAACCAAGACAATGGCCGTTCCAGAGTCAATTCAGTCGCAAAGAAGGAGATGGGTTGATCTGTAGGAGGGAAGCTGGGAATTGTGTGGGATCAATGATGATCAAGGATTGTGGGTGTGTTGAAGGTTTATGCAATAATTGGTGAACTGTGGAGTTCGAATAAGTTCTGATGGATTGATGAATTCTTGAGAGTAGTTACTCGAGAAATTCTGTATGGACGATTGTTGATAGCTAGTGATCATTCATTGTCCTCAATCGTGGATTCAGAGACTTATTTATATTGTCCGAGTTGTGAACACCTCGATCCCTGTAAGTGTGACGGTTTCATGAGTGGAAGAGTGGGCAAGTGGAAGATCATGGTAAAGTCAGTTCCATGTCGTGTGGAGACTTGACGGATCGTGCACCCACTACTTTGCTAACTCCTTCAACCGTTTACACAACTTACACACATTTCTCGTCGTGGATGAAATCCACGTGCTGTAGGCCGCCAGACCAAAACCCTAGTTGTTATCCCCCAATTTGACGTGATTGATGTCTCACGAATCGTGGAGTCTGCATAACAGACGTGTATTTAGTTTGTCAGTTGTTGACTGATTAGACAATGAGCCTAGGTTTTGTTGAATCGAGCATGAGTGATGAATGCTCAACGATTCATGGGTCGAACATGTAGTTCATGTAGTTGAGCGATTGAGCAAGTGGTGGAGTATTTAGGGAAAGGAAATATATTTGTTTATTGGTATTATTCTCTTATTTATTATTATTATTTAGAAAATAATATTATAATTAATTAAGTTATTTTTATTTATGAAGAATATTTTAGTAGTATAATTATTTATGCAGGGATTTATTGGTTTAGGAATATCTCTTATTTTAGGTAATCAGTATTTTGATAGTTTAGGAAATATAAGAAGAGTTATCTATATAAAGAGCTCTTTGTTTTAATGTTAAACAGTCTTGGATGAATTGAAAAAGTAGTGTTTTCCTTGAGAGTGGTATCTCGGAAACATCAGTTTTAGATTTTAGTACTATTTAACGCTTCCGCACCGCATCGGTTGGTTCGAGAGACAGCAACGCTCCCCCGCACCATGTTTCGAGGAAGAGATTATGGTGTTGTTCGAAGAGCCGCTCTCAGCGATGAGAAAGAGCAAGCTGTAATAAATGATCTAGAACGGAAGGTTAAGGCGCTCACCCTCCAATTGGCTGAAATGCATCATCAGCAAGAGCCCCATCATGGTCCTAGCCTACAACGAGTGGAGGAAGTGACCGGTGATGAAAACAAAAACCTCTTTGGCGACAAGGAGAAAGGATTTCAAGGAGTTGCACATGATCCGCGAGATTCGTTGGAGTCCGGATTAAAGCTTGAAATCCAAAGGTTTGATGATATTTTTTCTTTTTCTGAAATTGAAATTGAAAAATATCAAGTTATCGTAGATTGGAATTCACCTCCACTCTATGATGTTTACCCTGACGATAAGTTTTTAATATGTCCCAAATACGTTGATCATTCTCATGAAGCAGTTTGTACGATTAGTTCAGTACAAGTGTTATTGTGTCCGAAAATAACTTTGCAAAGTTTGAATTTGCCGAAGGATTATATGAAGTTTCCTCAACAGATTATAAATACGAGCAATTATACCGGCAAAATTCGAGGGCGAATTTTTTCTGAGAAGGGGAGAATGGTGGAGTATTTAGGGAAAGGAAATATATTTGTTTATTGGTATTATTCTCTTATTTATTATTATTATTTAGAAAATAATATTATAATTAATTAAGTTATTTTCATTTATGAAGAATATTTTAGTAGTATAATTATTTATGCAGGGATTTATTGGTTTAGGAATATCTCTTATTTTAGGTAATCACTATTTTGATAGTTTAGGAAATATAAGAAGAGTTATCTATATAAAGAGCTCTTTGTTTTAATGTTAAACAGTCTTGGATGAATTGAAAAAGTAGTGTTTTCCTTGAGAGTGGTATCTCGGAAACATGAGTTTTAGATTTTAGTTCTGTTTCGCGCTTCCGCCCTGCATCAGCAAGTGTTGCTCAATTCGGCGAATTACTGAAAATTGAGAATTTGATGAGCAAGTATTGCTCAATTCACCAAATTAATGATTTTTGATAATCTGACATGCAACTGAGCAAGTATTGCTCAATTCGACAAATTATTAATGAATTGCCGAATATTGATTATATTCGGACAATTGAGCAAGTAGTGCTAAATTCAGCGAATTATTCACTGGTGACGTGAGCCAATAAAATATTAAAATATTGGTAGATTACCGAATATTATATAATTAATTCATATATTAGTTGTTGAATCAATCATAAATTTATTAGTGTTTGAACCTGCTCAGAATGATGATTTCGTAGAGTGTTTATTCGAAACCCTAATTTTTAATCAATCCTCCATCAATTGGCGAATTGCTGAAAATTGGTCATGAGTGAAGAGGGACCAACCACATGGGATAATGAGCGTCCATGTGGTGCCCATTGCTCGAGTTGAGCACGCACCAGGGTTCTCAGTTTGAGAGTTGGTGAAAGAATGATAATTAAATGGTGGTTTCACCTTTTACTGAAAATATTGTTGGATTCAGCATTAGGTGATAAAACCTAAGTATGAGAGATGGGGATCGACCAAGAGAGCATGGGACCGGATCTTGGTGATCACGTGACCAATTGTTGGTCGTTTGGAGAGTTCTCCAGTTGGTTGGAGAGAGTTCGGGCCCAGTATGAGCAATTGAGCAAATTAGGTCAGAATTGCAAAAACGTGTGGGAACGACTTCTTGCAAGCCCTAGGAATGACCCTGGTCGGTCATGAAGGCATGCACGTGTTTCCATGATGTCCGTGTCTCCATACCGAGAGTTTCAGTTTTTTCTGATGTGTGTTCGAGCGACATTGTGAATTTTCAGAAGAGTTTCATCTTGACTGAAATTCTTGATTTTTGTTGGAATTAGCATGTATGCTGAATTCATCAATATTTCGAAAATATTAAAATAAAAGTGTTTTAATATTTGAAATTTCCGTGAGAGGCTAGCCGTAACTATGTTGGCTTTTGGTTTTTCGTGATTTGAGCAATATTTGAGAAAATATGAAGAAATCATGAATTTTGCTCAAATCCAGGAGATTCATGAATTGAGGGAAATAATTATAAAAAACTAGGGATTGTAAGGTGTGGGATCGGCCACGGATAGGGCATGGCCGGCCGACTAGGTTGCCCGGTCCCGCACACCTTTCCCTGTTTTATATTATTTTTATGAATCCTTGAAGTTATGGAGAATCCTTGAAGTTATGGAGAATCCATGAGTTTTGTTGAGAACAAAGGAGTTTTCGTGAGATTAGGGAGTAATAATTATAAAAAGCTAAGGATTGTGAGGTGTGGGACCGACCACGGCTTGGGCATGGCCGGCCGGCTGGGTTGCCCGGTCCCACACGCCTTTCCTTATTTTTTAATATTATTTGGTGATCCACAAAGTTATGGAGAATTCACGAGTTTTGCAGAAACAAGGAAAGTTGCTCAAACCAAGGAGTTTTCGTGAGTTCACGAAATAACAAAATAAAAAAAATAATGGGAAAGGCACGGACCGACCATGGTTAGGGCACGTTCGGCCGGTGGGCCCACCCTGAGCGCCTCTCATTATTTTATTATTATTTAATGCTTTCTCCTGTTTTGTGAAGGATTCCTCATTGTTTCACCTTTTTGGATGCTCGTTCGTGCATCTGGCTGCTCAGTCGTGCATCATTGTCGAGTACACTTGCACCATTTTTGTGGGGCTTACTCAGTGATGGTCCAGATGCCCGGTTGCTGAGTATTTATTACTAATTTATGAAATTCAGTAGAGAATAATTCATTGAAACTGAGTAATAAAATGAATAGTTGTTCATTATTAATTCATAGGATCAGCCGTGGATTCGACTACGAATTCAGAATAATAAAACAAGCATTACCATCCTATGGGATCGCGGATTCGACCACAGAATTGGAGTAATTAAGATTATCCATTACCATTTCATGAGATCAGTGGATTCGATCATGAAATCGGAGTAATGAGATAGCACAGTTGTTTTATTGCCATTCTATGAGATCAAGCCATGGATTTGATCATAGAATCGGAGAAATTGTTATTGCCATTCCATGGGATCAGGCCGTGGATTCGACCATGGAATAGGAGCAATAATAGATTACTCTGGGAATTTAGTGGTGAATGTCGCGGCAGAATTAATATATTGCAGAAAAGATATTAGCCAGTTAAAGCGTCACATCTATTCTGAATGGTGCATAGTCAGGGAGTCACGGTGTTGTTTACGACCTGAAGGTGTTAGTGTTCTCGATCTATGGAGAACTGCCTGAATCTATGCACGGTCTCTCCACATAATCAGGGAACGATGAGTGTCACCGACGTCCTGAAAGCGTCTGCCGCCCAACTATTCTTCTATGTGGAGGTGGGTCTCTCTCCTGCAGTCAGGGAACAGTGAGTGTCACCGACGTCCTGAAGGCGTTAAGCTCTCAATCTACGGAGAACTGCCCAAATACGTTATTATACATAGAGGTCACGACGAAATGCCAGGGATCCAATGCTCAGCTAGTGGAGGCTCTTCGAAAACATATTCATCATGGCTTCGTAAAACATGAATCGTTGCATGCCTGAAAGCCGTGTCAAAAACATGCCTCTTGATTTCACGGTTTTGCCCTTTGTTGAAAATCCACCATCAACATTAAGTCCCCTGCTTAGTGAGGGACAGTCATGTTCCGCAGTAAGCATTAAATGGTGATTTTCAGTCGATGAGATCAGTGGTTGAACTCAGTCTACAAAGGTAGTTTCAGAATCCTCGATTTACCCAATGATGTCATGTATGAGCAAATGCACAGATGAGGACCCTGATAGTAAGGTAGAATGTCATCTCGTGAGTGTGGAGAGATGAGGCACTGCTGATTTGGGCGTTTAGAAGCTTAGTTATGGTCGGTTTAGGATTTACGGGCCCGAGCCCAAAAAAGGAAACCCATATTTTATTAGGTTTTGCAAATAAATTTGATATAAAAAGGGAATATCCCTAAAATTCTTTTTGTTATTTGACCTACCAGCTCTCCCTTTCTTCATCACCCTCACGAGTTCAGCAGCAGCAGGAAAAGTTCACGCCAGCACCGCCGACAGGTAAGTCCGTCCGTTTTTTTTTTATTTTTGTTGTATGTTTCGCAATTGATGAGTTGTTCACAAAACCAAAAATCCCATGGTTGCATGCATGCTTAGGATTTATGAAGGATTTTCAGAAAATGTATATATATGCCCGTTTGTTCGTTAGTTGAAGGAACGAGCAAAAATCCCTAATATGTAAGAGACTCATAAATTTTTGAATAAACATGGTCTAGTTGTTGTAGCAAAAGTTTTGTTTATTAGGTTCCATGAAAACCCAAGTTTGTTTTCAAAGCATGGATTTTGCAAATACTTATAAGAACGTAGGTTTGTTTGTAAAGAGTAGTAAATAATGATCCTTAGGGTTAAAGGAAATTTTGAAAAGACCTGGAATTCATGATAAAATTTATTTGAGAACTCTCGAAATTTTATTTAGAATATGTGGACTTTTGCAAAAATAGAAAAGACCCTGGTTTCGTAGACGAATGCTCGTTTGAGCAAAAAGATTTTTTTTTTTTTATTATTTACGTGAGTTATTAGCTCACCCTAATTTTTTTTTTTTTAAAAAAAAGGTACGTGTGTTATTCACGTTTTATTAAATATAAACCAAGCTTTTGATTTATGAAGAATTATTGAAAGCAAACAATTTATGAGTTGATGAATTCGTAGCGTATGTATGAGTTTAGTGATTTTATAGTGTATGTACACGTAGAAATCAACGAATGTTCACATGGAAAGTTATGTGAATTATTCATAGTTTCTTGAGAAGTCAGTGTTGACTCTTGAATAATATGTTTTATGCTCGATTTTGCAGGATTGAAAGAATGAGCAAGTTTTGGGGTTTTACGTTGTTATCACTAAGTTCGTGAAATCGTAAATAGGTAAGACTTGAGGATTACTATTTTTGCCACGAATTCAGTATTAGCATATCTGTAATCCCGTGCTTCTGGTTCCAGACAATGGTGACTTCCAGTAGCAGCAGTGATTATGATTATGAGTATTCATCCAGCTCTTCGGACGAGGACTCCAAGGTTCCAGAGATGAAGATTCCTGCAGCAGAATCTTGCGCCAAGAGGGAATATTCTGAAGAAATGAAATGTGACATTCCCCCTAATAACAACCGTAAAGTAACTTTGGAGGAACTCTTGAAAAGGATAGCTGAGGATGACATGTTAGCTGATAGTCAACGACGAAGAGATCGAATCCGGCGTCGGATATCAATAGCTAAGGAGAGGCTTCAATCCCGTGCTGAGGGTGTATCTTCAGACTCGGATGCTTCGGAGGACGAACCCGTGTGGGTGCCACCAGAGCGCAAAATCAAGCCAGACCGACGTACAAGAGAAATTGAGATCCTGGTTCAAGCCGACCTCGAGGCTGAGCACGAAGAGGAAGATTACTGGGATGATTATGAACTTTATATTCATCCAGACTTCGTCAATAGCCCTGATAATGATTCTGATGAAGAACTCGAAGAGGATTCTGCGAAAGACGATGATGATGAATCTGATAATTCTGACAAATCTGATGACTCCGAGGAGTCTGATTGATCTTGCCCATGAATCTTTCTGAAATTATTTATTTTCCGTTGAAGTAGATACTTTCTGGTTATTTGAAAGTTTGGCTTGTAAGGATGTTTCTTTAGAGATCACTTTTTGAACAATAATCCCTTATCGTTTCTTTCGCCAAATTTCTTCACGCTGAACAAGATGACCCAGGGTCCATGTAGGCAGTGTTGATCCACGAAATATGATCATATGAGCTGGATAGGGAGACACGTGACCTGCTAGGTCAACAATCCATAGCCACAATGTTAGCTATATCTGAACTGTCAGTCCCCAGTATTGTCGCGCTTCTCTCATATCTCCGTGTATCTGGTTCGAGATTTAGGGTTTTAGTAGAAACTGCAACTGAATTTATCTCCCATTATGGGATAAGTATCTATATCTTGACTTTCAACACTTAGGGTTTGATACTTACACAACACATCTTCTTCTGTTGTGCACTATCAGAAGAAATTTTGATCATAATCATACCTCTTATTAACATGTCTGGTAGTAGCGCTTCTTCTCGAAATGGATCTTCGACAAAGTATGAGCCTGGGACGCCCATTCCGGTAAGTATAGCGTGTTTTTTATCATTTTTTATGTAATCAGAAATCAATCCTGATCTTAGAAAGTGATCCATTGCAGGGCAACCAGGGAAATGAATCCCGTCTGAGACCTAAACGGACTGTCAGGGCTCATGCGCGTTATAGGTCCGCTCGTGAAGCTGGGGATAGGACGTCTGTAAGTCTTCGACTGAAGATCTCTCTTGATCGAGCACTGTCCAGGTTTTCTGAATATTTCGTCATTGCAGGTCGATGTTCATGTTGTTGTCGAAGCCAGAAAGAGGAAGAACGGGAAGTCCGTGATTGTAGTTGACGATAGTAGGAACCGTGTTGACGACAACTCTACCGATTCCGTGAAGACTAGGGGTTAGAGTTCATACACCTGAGTATCCAACAACTGGACTCCTATTTGAAGCTCCCATGATCAACAATTGCCCGAATAATGAAGTGGTTAGTGGATTCGTCATTCCCAAGTGTCACGCGCCCCTGTACACCAAAATTTGGAGAAGGTACGTGCATATTGCGATGACCGAAGTATGGAAAGGTTTTATACCAACCCTCCTGACTACAGTTGCAGGGTTGTTATCGATCATTGAAGAGATGGACCAGATGCATCTGCGAGATGTCAAGAATCATGAACTGCACAAATGGGATGAGATGATTTCCAATTGCGAAAATCTGCAGTTCAACATAGACTGGCTTCGTCATCGGCTCGAGATAATCAAAGTTCACAAGGCAGCGGCTGCTGCTGACGCGATTTCTGCGACCACTGCCATATTGGAGGAGGAGAAGATACTTGCCTTGGAGTCGGCAAGAGTTGATAAGGCGGTTCAGGACTTGAAAATGAGAACCGAGAATTTCCAGAAGAAGCTTGATAGGTTTTTCTATAGAGATTATCCTCTGTTGGATGGCTTGTTCTGAATGAGCGTTTGAGAGAAAGATTTTTGTGTAGGTTTGAGATTTTGTTCTGAATAAAGTAGATGATTCAAATTTTCTGGTAGAATTCATGAATTTTATTTTTTGAACGAGTGAGCATACTGCATACTCTTTTGGAGAAAATAGAAATTACATTGAGAAATTTAGCACTTTGATGATCGCTCAAACATAATACGCCTTGAGCCACTTGCCATTGATGATGTTTCCTTCGATTCCTCCATTAATAACTAAGATTTTGTAATATCCGCTGGATACTGCCTTGATGACTACATAAGGTCCTTCCCATTTAGGGGAGAACTTTGGAGCGGACATGTCTTGCTGGATATGTTTTGTTGTTTTCAGAACCAAATCTCCTACTCGAAATGTTCGAGGTCTTACTAGTTTGTTGTAGGCCTTGGAAACCCTTTGTTTGTAGGTTTCTACATATTTTTCCACCCTGGCTCTTCTTGAATCGAGCATGTCCAATTCAGCAATTCTTGAATCTGAGACTTCTGCTTCATCCCATTGTACCCCACTAGCCGCTACAATTCTTGCGGAGGGAACCTTGATTTCGGCTGGGAGAATGGCATCAACGCCGTAGACGAGAGAGTATGGTGAGGTCCCGATTGAGCTCCTTGGTGCGGTTCGGTAGGCCCAAAAAGCCATGGGCAATTCCTCATGCCACGTTCGTGGATTGTCATGAACTGTTCGACTGAGAATCCGGATCAAGGTTTTGTTGGTACTCTCCGCCTGCCCGTTTCCTTGGGGATAATATGGTGTGGTGAAAATTTGTTTGATTCCGTATTCCTCGAGCAATTC
Organism: Papaver armeniacum; assembly: GCA_023531295.1. Taxonomy (NCBI): domain Eukaryota; kingdom Viridiplantae; phylum Streptophyta; class Magnoliopsida; order Ranunculales; family Papaveraceae; genus Papaver; species Papaver armeniacum. The sequence continues at coordinate 179,159 of JAJJWW010005477.1, read as the reverse complement.
TGCAACATGCTTGTTGGCAAAAGGAGTTCCATTATCCGTGATGATATGTTTAGGCACGCCAAATCTGCATATGATGAACTCTTTGATGAAAGATGCGATCGTGACTCCAGTGGTGCTTCGAAGAGGATTAGCTTCGACCCATTTGGTGAAATACTCTGTTGCTGTGATGATGTATTCATGCTGCTTTGAAGATGTCGGATTGATTTTTCCTATGATATCCAGTCCCCAGCTATAGAAGGGACATGGACTACTCACAGAATGTAAAGGAGTGTGTATGAGTTTACCATGAACTTGGCATTGATGACATCTCCGAACGTAGGAAGCTACGTCGTCTTCCATGGTTGGCCAATAATATTTCTCATGAATTTGGAAAAATAATTTCTTCTTTCCTTGGTTTTCACCTTCATGCATTTCTTTCAAGACTGTGGGAATTTCATGCTCGGCCAAGCATCTCAGGAGATTCCCACCGAAGCTTTTGCGATACAAAATCACTTCCAAGTAGACAAAACATTTGGCTCTTTGAATGAGTTTGATCGCACCTTTCTTCTCTGATAGAAGATCGTTGTCACGAAGATATTTTATGTATTTCTCTCCAGTCCCCAGTGTGATGAAGTGTTAGAACCTCCAAGTGATGAGGTGGTGTCTGATAATTTGGACATGACCCTTGCAACTTTCTTGGTTGAGTCTCCATGGAGGGCCAATAATACCCGAGTCTCTGAAGTCTTCTGTAAAGCGTGATTACCAGGGTTTGCCCACATATTTCCTCATGTATGCGCTTGAGTTGTTCACTGGCTTCTTCATCTCCAAGGCATCGCGGCAGGGATCCATCAGGATTGCGATAGTATAATGCTCCATGTAGCAGGAAAAAGTTTTTCAATTCCTTGAGGCTAATTTTCCCCTCTGTAAGAGAATTGCTCAATTCATGAATGATGGGAGCCCGCCAGTCGTTCGATTGAGCATCTTCGACTTGAGTCAGCCAAGTAGATGATACAGAGCGCCTTTGTACAGTGATGGATTTCTCAGACCCTTCAAATTGTAGTTTGGATGCTAGAGTCGCTAGACAATCAGCATGTCTGTTGTTGGTACGGCCGGTATGGACAATTGTTGCATCTGAAAAATGAGTTAATAGTCGTTGCGCCTCGGTCCTGAATGGAGAAAATGTTATTTCTTTGAGAGAGTATACGCCATTCATTTGATTGACCAACAACTTTGAGTCTCCTCTGATTTCTAAGTGGTTTTCTCTGGCCTTCTTGGCTAAAGATAACCCTAGGAGAAAAGCTTCATATTCTGCCGAGTTGTTGGTGCAATGAAAATCCAGCTTGAATGAATGTGAGAAAACTTCACCGGATGGAGATACTAGCACAATGCCTGCTCCACCAGTATCATTACTCGGAGTGGCAGATCCATCAAAATATAGTAACCATGTTTCTTCTTGAATGATTGAAATTTCTGGAAACTCACCGGGCACTTCTTCATGCAACATTGTGATGTCTTCTCTAGGGAAAGCAGCAAGTAAGTCTGCAACAAATATTAATTGCTTTTGGGGGGACGCACGTTATGTCGAATTCTGACATTTGAAGCAGCCATTTTGCTGGTCTCCTAATCAAAGCAAGTTTCGATAGTAAGAACTTTATGGGATCAGCTTTGGCCACCAGCACGACCCTGTTTGATAAAAGATAATGCCTGAATCTCTGAATTGCGTGGACTAACGCTAGACATGCTCTCTCAGCCTTTGGGTACCGGAGTTGGGCATCCCTCATCGTACGAATGAAGTAATAGATCGGGCGTTCGATGCCTTCTTCATCTTCTTGAGCGAGGAGTGCTCCAATAACAACATCACTGGAGGCTGTATAAAGTATTAATGGTCGCCCTTGCATAGGAGATTTCATGACAGCAGGTGATAGTAATATTTGTTGTATTTTCTGGAATGCCTCTTGTTGAACGGTCATCCACATAAAACTTGCTCCCTTCTTCAGCAAAGGAGTGAATGAAGCAATAATTTGAGCCAGTCCGGGAATGAAATGTCGAATGTAGTTTACATTTCCCATGAAACTCTGGAGTTCCTTCATAGTTCGTAGAGGATGTATGGTAGTGATGGCTTTTGTTTTGTCTGGATCGACCTTGATTCCTTCTACCGTGACTAAGAATCCGAGAAACTTTCCGGAAGAAACGCCGGAAGCACACTTCAGAGGATTCATCTTTAGTTTGTATTCTCTTCACCTCTCGAAGACTTATCTCAGAATGTCCAGGTGGGATGCTCGAGTCCTTGATTTCACCACCACATCATCAACATAGTTTTCTACTTGCTTGTGCATCATGTCGTGAAATATTGCAGTCATGGCTCGCTGGTAAGTGGATCCCGCATTCTTCAGGCCGAAAGGAATTACTGTGTAATGGAAGTTTCCGATGGGAGTTTGGAATGCAGTTTTGTTAGAGTCATGTTCATACATCTTGATTTGGTTGTATCCGCTGTAACCGTCCATGAATAAAAACATGTCGTGACCGCTGGTTGCATCGACGATCATATCAATATTTCACAATAGAAAGTCATCTTTCGGGAAGCACTTGTTCAAGTTCCTGAAATCCACACATCATCGGATCTGACTATTTTTCTTCTTGACTAGGACAATGTTTGCCAGCCACGTTGGATGTTGGATGGGTCTGATGAACCCTGCTGTTAGTAGTTTCTGGATTTCCACCTTGATTTGTTCCTCAACTTCGTGTCAGAACTGCCTGGGTGGCTGTTTGACAGGTTTAGAACCGGGAGTGATGTGCAGATGACGAGTAACCAATTTGTCGTCTAGGACAGGCATCTCTTCGTACGTTCATGCGAAGATATCTTGATACTCTTTCAACAGGCATATCAATCCTTCTCGTTCCTCAGGTGAGAGAGCAGAGCTGATTAGAATTGGCCTTGGATTTTCATCCGTTCCAATGTTGATAGTATCGAGGTCGTCGGTTTGTGGAATCTGTGCCATCGTGCAGCTGTCGCGGTGCCTCTTGAATTTCTTCATCGGGCGGTTGCTCACCCTGGCATGATTCTTCAGGACGGGGAGACTTTTCATCGACCTCCCCTGTTAATTGCTAATCCTAACGACGGAGATAAATGACTCTCCCCTCAGCATTATAATCAGTAATAAAATTGGACCTTTTGTGAGCCGTACCTTGACCTTAACGACGTTTGAGTGGCGTGGTGGACGATTTGACGAATTTAACACCCGCTGATGACGGTGCGTCGGTGTTCTCAATTGATTTCCAATTTGGGAGTGGAACACTGCAGATCTTGTTTGGAGGTTCGGGGATGCTTTTTGGAGGTTCCAGGAACTCAGCATCATAAACCGGAGCATAAGGAGACATCGAAGCCGGGATGCGGACAATCTTGTTGTTGAACAAAGTTTTCATGCATTGATGGTAGAAGGAACAACCTTATTGTCATGAAGCCATGGTCTCCCGAGTATCATGTGATAATCCGGGTCTTTCTCAATCACATGAAACTTGACAGTGGATTGAATAGGTCCTACCTTCAGATCCACATAGACATATCCGTACGTGTGACTCTGGCTCCCTTCAAAACCCGCCATCAATATGAGATGATGAATGATCTTGCTTTGCGGAACTTTGGCCCCTTTGAGAGTCTTCATTGTGACCAAATTAGTAGAAGCGCCTGTATCGATAAGAACTCTCCTGAATTCAGAATCCTTAATAAAAGCAGTTACGAACAGGGCTCGATTATGTCCTTCATCCACCAATCGGTCTTCCTCAGTAAAGGTGATGTTGTTGATTGAAATTCCAGATACCATGGATACTTGTTCAACCACCTGGGATGATGGAATGTCAGATGATATTTTGTTGAGTGCGGCAAACGTGTTCGTACGCTGATCCTTGGAGAAGTGTAGGAGTTCACATAGATTCTCAATCAAACGTGTGACTTCCTGATCCACCGACTTTTCATAAGTGGTGAAGTTGTTGATTCGGGGATGATCACCGGTTGAGGGGTCAGCTACCAGTGTTGGAACTTCCTGAGCATGAGCACCTCCTAAGTCAGATACCAGTCTGATGAGGAAGTTCAATATGTTATTCATCGTCTCTTTCATCAGGTCCATGTTCCTTGTATGAACCTCTTGTACTTGTGCTAACTCAATGAAAGTCGGGATTTCTGCATTGACCGTTCCATTGAGTGGAGCGCTGGAAGGAGGAATATTTCCATTCGAAAGATTCTGACCGGAATTCGAAGTTGTTGAGTTAGACCTAAGACCAACCATTTTGTGAAAATGAGAGATTGCAACCGAGAGATTAATCTCCCACTATGGTCACCAATCTGTGGCTGGGGAAAAACATTTTGCTGGCTTTGTAGGAAAATGAAGAGTCGGGCGTGTGGTCGAGACTCCTCGAACCGAGCAAGCTGCTGAACCTCACACAGATGTACCGCTGCAAAGGGGGTGCTTAGATTCGAGAGATCAATCTGTAGGACTCCGGTCTAAACCAAGACAATGGCCGTTTCAGAGTCAATTCGGTCGCAAAGAAGGAGATGGGTTGATCTGTAGGAGGGAAGCTGAGAATTGTGTGGGATCAGTGATGATCAAGGATTGTGGGTGTGTTGAAGGTTTTTGCAATAATTGGTGAACTGTGGAGTTCGAATAAGTTCTGATGGATTGATGAATTCTTGAGAGTAATTACTCAAGAAATTCTATATGGACGATTGCTGATAGCTAGTGATCATTCATTGTCCTCAATCGTGGATTCAGAGACTTATTTATATTGTCCGAGTTATGAACACCTCGATCCCTGTAAGTGTGACGGTTTCATGAGTGGAAGAGTGGGCAAGTGGAAGATCATGGTAAAGTCGGTTCCATGTCGTGTGGAGACTTGACGGATCGTGCACCCACTACTTTGCTAACTCCTTCAACCGTTTACACAACTTACGCACATTTCTCGTCGTGGATGAAATCCACGTGCTGTAGGCCGCCAGACCAAAACCCTAGTTGTTATCCCCCAAATTGACGTGATTGATGTCTCACGAATCGTGGAGTCTGCATAACAGACGTGTATTTAGTTTGTCAGTTGTTGACTGATTAGACAATGAGCCTAGGTTTTGTTGAATCGAGCATGAGTGATGAATGCTCAGCGATTCATGGGTCGAACATGTAGTTCATGTGGTTGAGCGATTGAGCAAGTGGTGGAGTATTTTGGGAAAGGAAATATATTTGTTTATTGGTATTATTTTCTTATTTATTATTATTATTTAGAAAATAATATTATAATTAATTAAGTTATTTTTATTTATGAAGAATATTTTAGTAGTATAATTATTTATGCAGGGATTTATTGGTTTAGGAATATCTCTTATTTTAGGTAATCAGTATTTTGATAGTTTAGGAAATATAAGAAGAGTTATCTATATAAAGAGCTCTTTGTTTTAATGTTAAACAGTCTTGGATGAATTGAAAAAGTAGTGTTTTCCTTGAGAGTGGTATCTCGGAAACATCAGTTTTAGATTTTAGTACTATTTAACGCTTCCGCACTGCATCAGTTGGTTCAGAGACAGGCAACGCTCCTGCACCATGTTTCGAGGAAGAGATTATGGTGTTGTTCGAAGAGCCGCTCTCAGCGATGAGAAAGAGCAAGCTGTAATAGATGATCTAGAACGGAAGGTTAAGGCGCTCACCCTCCAATTGGCTGAAATGCATCATCAGCAAGAGCCCCATCATGGTCCTAGCCTACAACGAGTGGAGGAAGTGAGCGGTGATGAAAACAAAAACCTCTTTGGCGACAAGGAGAAAGGATTTCAAGGAGTTGCACATGATCCGCGAGATTCGTTGGAGTCCGGATTAAAGATTAAAATCCAAAGGTTTGATGATATTTTTTCTTTTTCTGAAATTGAAATTGAAAAATATCAAGTTATCGTAGATTGGAATTCACCTCCACTTTATGATGTTTACCCTGACGATAAGTTTTTAATATGTCCCAAATACGTTGATCATTCTCATGAAACAGTTTGTACGATTAGTTCATTACAAGTGTTATTGTGTCCGAAAATAACTTTGCAAAGTTTGAATTTGCCGAAGGATTATATGAAGTTTCCTCAACAGATTATAAATGCGAGCAACTATACCGGCAAAATTCGAGGGCGAACATGTAGTTCTCTGAAATGATGAATGCTCAGCGATTCATGGCTTGAACATGTAGTTCTCTGAAATGATGTAAATATTGTTAATTCAGTGATGAATTATTGACTAGTTGAGCGATTGAGCAAGTGTTGCTCAATTCGGCGAATTACTGAATATTGAGAATTTTATGAGCAACTGAGCAAGTATTGCTCAATTCACCAAATTAATGATTTTTGATAATCTGACATGCAACTGAGCAAGTATTGCTCAATTCGACAAATTATTAATGAATTGCCGAATATTGATTATATTCGGACAATTGAGCAAGTAGTGCTAAATTCAGCGAATTATTCACTGGTGACGTGAGCCAATAAAATATTGAAATATTGGTACATTACCAAATATTATATAATTAATTCATATATTAGTTGTTGAATCAATCATAAATTTATTAGTGTTTGAACCTGCTCAAAATGATGATTTCGTAGAGCGTTTATTCGAAACCCTAATTTTTGATCAATCCTCCATCAATTGACGAATTGCTGAAAATTGGTCATGAGTGAAGAGGGACCGACCACATGGGATAATGAGCGTCCATGTGGTGCCCAGTGCTCGAGTTGAGCACGCACCAGGGTTCTTAGTTTGAGAGTTGGTGAAAGAATGATAATTAAATGGTGGTTTCACCTTTTACTGAAAAATATTGTTGGATTCAGCATTAGGTGATAAAACCTAAGTATGAGAGATGGGGATCGACCAAGAGAGCATGGGACTGGCTCTTGGTGATCACGTGACCAATTTTTGGTCGTTTGGAGAGTTCCCCAGTTGGTTTGAGAGAGTTCGGGCCCAATATGAGAAATTGAGCAAATTAGGTCAGAATTGCAAAAACGTGTGGGACCGGCTTCGTGCAAGCCCTAGGAATGACCCTGGTCGGTCATGAAGGCATGCACGTGTTGCCATGATGTCCGTGTCTCCATACCGAGAGTTTCAGTATTTTCTGATGTGCATTCGAGCGACATTGTGAATTTTCAGAAGAGTTTCATCTTGACTGAAATTCTTGATTTTTGTTGGAATTAGCATGTATGCTGAATTCATCAATATTTCGAAAATATTAAAATAAAAGTGTTTTAATATTTGAAATTGCCGTGAGAGGCTATCCGTAACTATGTTGGCTTTTGGTTTTTCGTGATTTGAGCAATATTTGAGAAAATATGAAGAAATCATGAATTTTGCTCAAATCCAGGAGATTCATGAATTCAGGGAAATAATTATAAAAAACTAGGGATTGTAAGGTGTGGGACCTGCCACGGCTAGGGCATGGCCGGCCGGCTAGGTTGCCCAGTCCCGCACACCTTTCCCTATTTTATATTATTTTTATGAATCCTTGATATTATGGAGAATCCTTGAAGTTATGGAGAATCCATGAGTTTTGTTGAGAACAAAGGAGTTTTCGTGAGATTAGGGAGTAGTAATTATAAAAAGCTAAGGATTGTGAGGTGTGGGACCGACCACGGCTTGGGCATGGCCGGCCGGCTGGGTTGCCCGGTCCCACACGCCTTTCCTTATTTTTTAATATTATTTGGTGAATCCACAAAGTTATGGAGAATTCACGAGTTTTGCAGAAACAAGGAAAGTTGCTCAAACCAAGGAGTTTTCGTGAGTTCACGAAATAACGAAATAAGAAAAATAACGGGAAAGGCATGGACCGACCATAGTTAGGGCACGTTCGGTCGGTGGGCCCACCCTGAGCACCTCTCATTATTTTATTATTATTTAATGCTTTCTCCTGTTTTGTGAAGGATTCCTCATTGTTTCACCTTTTTGGATGCTCGTTCGTGCATCTGGGTGCTCAGTCGTGCATCATTGTCGAGTACACTTGCACCATTTTTATGGGGCTTACTCAGTGATGGTCCAGATGCCCGGTTGCTGAGTATTTATTACTAATTTATGAAATTCAGTAGAGAATAATTCATTGAAACTGAGTAATAAAATGAATAGTTGTTCATTATTAATTCATAGGATCAACCGTGGATTCGACTACGAATTCAAAATAATAAAACAAGCATTACCATCCTATGGGATCGCGGATTCGACCACAGAATCGGAGTAATTAAGATTATCCATTACCATTTCATGAGATCAGTGGATTCGATCATGAAATCGGAGTAATGAGATAACACAGTTGTTTTATTGCCATTCTATGAGATCAAGCCGTGGATTTGATCATAGAATCGGAGCAATTGTTATTTCCATTCCATGGGATCATGCCGTGGATTCGACCATGGAATAGGATCAATAATAGATTACTCTGGGAATTCAGTGGTGAATGTCTCGGCAGAATTAATCTATTGCAGAAAAGATATTAGCCAGTTAAAGCGTCACATCTATTATGAATGGTGCATAGTCAGGGAGTCACGGTGTTGTTTACGACTTGAAGGTGTTAGTGTTCTCGATCTATGGAGAACTGCCTGAATCTATGCACGGTCTCTCCACATAATCATGGAACGGTGAGTGTCACCGACGTCCTGAAGGCGTCCGCCGCCCAACTATTTTTCTATGTGGTGGTGGGTCTCTCTCCTGCAGTCAGGGAACAGTGAGTGTCACCGATGTCCTGAAGGCGTTAAGCTCTCAACCTACGGAGAACCGCCCAAATACGTTATTCTGCATAGAGGTCACGACGAAATGCCAGGGATCGAATGCTCAGCTAGTGGAGGCTCTTCGAAAACATATTCATCATGGCTTCGTAAAACATGAATCGTTGCATGCCTGAAAGCCGTGTCAAAAACATGCCTCATGATTTCACGGTTTTGCCCTTTGTTGAAAATCCACCATCAACATTTTGAGTACTTTCTATGCTATGTTCCCCGGCTGAACCCTTAAGGTTGGTATGGCATGACAATTTGTGTTCACTCGCAGAAGAGTAGCACGAATTTCCAAATATCAAGGATAAGGTCTTTGCATAAGGTATTCAATCAGAAAGCATGTTGCTCTCTGGCAATGAACTTAAAGGAACTCTGTGTCCACACATAGAATTCAATCGATTACCCTGGCTAACTTGCAAAAGTTAGGGTTTTGCGCCTTGCGCAGTATATCAGACCTTGCTTGTCGAAATTTAAGACTAGGCAAACTAGGTAATTAATCCACCATGGATTAGTAGATGCAAAATCTTGCCCAGAATCAGAAAACAAGGAGCCGCAGGATATGAGCAGCATAAAGGGAGGCATGGCCATGCCTTAGGCCAACCGGCGCCATTTTCCATTGGCCACGCCCCATCCTAAACCGTCCCTATTTCCCTCGACCAATCAGGTCGCCTTAAACTCGCCACGCGCACATAAGTTGTGGCTGGGCCCATACTTGCCGACCCCTTTTTCCATCGACCAATCAGGTCGCTATAAAGCCGCCACACTCACACCAGAAGTGTAGCCACGCCCATGCTTGGCCGGCCCCTCTCCTTCCTACCGACCAATTAGTTCACTTTAAATGCGCCACGAGCACTAGAGGTGCGGCCGCGCCTCATGTTTGGCCGGCCCCTTTTCTTGACCAATCAAGTCGCTCTAAACTCACCACCATACATTAAAGGCCAAACATACCCTGTCGCGCCACCATACTAACTGGCAAGCCAAACATGCCTTGCCACAACAACATATTAATTGACGTGCCAACATGCCACTCTGCCGCAGTAACATGCCACGAGCCACTTTAGCCTTGGCCACGCCGCCAAGCCCTAACTTTGGCCACGGCGCCAAAACCTAGCCTTGGCCACGGCGCCAAATCCAAGCCTTGGTCGCGCCGCGAAACCCTAACTTGGGCCACGACGCCAAATCCTAGCCTTGGCCACGCCGCCAAGCCATAACTTTGGCCACGGCGCCAAAACCTAGCCTTGGCCATGGCGCCAAATCCAAGCCTTGGCCGCGCCGCCAAGCCCTAACTTTGGCCACGGCGCCAAATCCTAGCCTTGGTCGCGCCGCCAAGCCCTAACTTTGGCCACGGCGCCAAATCCTATCCTTGGACACGCCGCCAAGCCCTAACTTTGGCCATGGCGCCAAATCCTAGCCTTGGCCACGCCGCCAAACCCTAACTTTGGCCACGGAGTCAAGTCCTAGGTGTGGCCATGCCACAACGCCACCATGCCACACGCACTAATTAGGGTTTCGACATGCCAAACCCTAATTTGGGCAAATTGCTACGCCAACCAAGCCAAATAATGTTTCCCAGAGCGTTGGGATCGATACCAATGTTGCCAGAGCCATATTTGGGTCTAACACCAATATGCCAAAACAGCTGCCACGGCTACGCCAGGCGCCACTATGCTAATGCCGGCACTTTGCTACAAAGATATGGCCATAATCAACGGCTACCCTTCCTCATGAGATGCAATCTCAGCCATACAAGTACGCCACTGAACTGACAGACTTACGACAAGTTCCAGGAGACCAGCTAGTGGCCATGGCTACGCCAGGCGCCACTTGCACCACCGTGCCACTGGTATGCACGAGGTATGCCAGTCATGCTGCAATGCTACTAGCGTATGCCAAAAACGCCACTGTGACATTACCAGGCGCCAACAGAAGGTAGCCATAATCAACGACTACCCTTCTTTATGAGATGCAATCTTAGCCATTCAAGTTCGCCACCAAACTGACGTACTTGTGGCAAGTTTTAGGCGGCCGGCCAAGGCAAGCCTAATAGCATCACATGTTATTTTTCTATGGCAAGTCTCTTGACTTTGACTTGCCACACATAGCAACCTGTTACACGTTTTCCACGAAAACACTCGAGACATCAAACATGTCACAAACTGGGGGATACTCATCAGCGTATTGGTCTGGCGGTTTACAGCGTGCGGCGTGTAATACGCCCGTTATAAGAAAGTGTCATGAAGTGGGACAATTAGTGGTGATGAAAGTAACGGTGTAAAATAATTCACTTCCTTCATCATGGAAGCATAATGCATAACGGTTACACGTTACTCTATTCTTCCACCACTCAATCGTTTCCATTTCCTACGAGACCATGGTACGTTTCAATATAAATAGGTTTCACCTATTTACCACGAAATAACAAGTTTTGGTCAAAAAACAACACAGTATCCAGAAATCACCAAAGAACTAATAGCTTCCATTCTGCAAGCCAGTTCCACTTTCTTATACAAGTCATAAAACAACCACACCTTCGGAATTAACCATTCTGGTCTCAACACTTTCTTCGCTTCCCTCCCTAAGACCAACCCTTCTCCTTCACTTTGTGACCGAAGCAAGCCTGTAATGGCCATTTCTTGGTTTAGGCCAGGATTGTACAGATTGATCTCTCGAATCAAAAATACTCCCATGCAGTGCATTGTTTAGGGTTTAGATTCGTTTCTCATCCACACACCCGAAATTACCAAAATCAGCAGAAACACTTTTCACCCATACAAGTATTTGCATAATGACATATAAAAGACTTAACTTTTGACCACGTAGAGGAAAATCATAGTTCACGGACGAAAACACATATCCCATAACAGGTTGTAATATATAAAACCATTGTTGATGGTGGTTTTTAGTTCAAGGCTAAAATTGTAAAACCAGTATTTAATGCGTTGTCACCCTGCAAGGGGTAAAGCCATTTGAAAGGTGACGAGTGCAAAAAACCTCCTCGCTCATTGAGCAATTTAATGCATATGAAATTCACTCAGAATGGTGCACATAGTAGCAATCCCAAATATTCTGTGATTTCCATTTTATGCCAGCATTATTAATCAATGCATGATTTACCTAGTATTTTCGGTGCTATGTTCTCAGCCGAACTCTCATCATTGACATGACATGAAGATTAAGTGTTCATTCACAGCAGAATAGCATGAATCTCCCGAAGTGCCAGTATTGAGATTTGCATGAAAATACCCACACAGGCAACATCACTCTCTGACAAAGAGAATCTTGTATCGACGCGCTTTTAACTAAAGGCGGCTCGATTGAACATGTTTAATTTCCTTAAGAAAAATCTAGACTGTCCATATCAGTCTCAGAAACGATCACGACCACACAATTTGGCCGCGCGATTCAACAAGCCTGGCCTAGCCCTGGCGGAAATAGGCAACCATCATGATGACCATCGGCGGGCCCACCAACGCCCCAATTGGTCGGACCTTGCCTAAACGCATCCCAGCGTTGTCAAATGCCAACCCTAAGTAGGGTGGTCACGATGTGGAAAGAAGCTCGAACGAGCATAGACTGTCCAAAAAAGTCTTAAAAGCGTCACAGCCGTCCAACTTTGCCAGCCTGGTTGGACGGCTTGGATTACTCCACGAGTGATTAGGGAAGTGCTAGCACGCCCACCGGAGGGCCCACTAGTCCTCTAGTTTATCGAATCCCAAGTTGCCAATTCACAAGCGCTGCGTAAAAACAAAACTCGAACGAGCTAAAACTGTAAAAAACGGTCTCAAAAGCCATCATATCCGTCCAACTTTGCCAGCCTTGTTGGAAGACCGAGATCTTCCTTGGAATGATCAAAGAGGCGCCAGCATGCACATTGGCGGCCCAACTCCTCCCTTGGTCGATCGACCTCTCCATGGAAAAACCAGAGCATATCAAATAGTTTGCCCAAAGTAGCGTGAACGCGCTGTTTTAAGAAACCCTAAAATCACTTTGCAGCATTGAACAACTGCCGCAAATCGATCACGACCATCCAACTTTGCCATCTTAGTCGGACGGTGTGGATTTATTCTCAGAAAATTAACAAAGTAGCGTTATGATCGTCGGCCATCACTCCTCCACAGAGAGTGATCGACCAGGTGGTAATTCGCCCATAGGGCCCTCGAACGATCACCCAAAGTGGTCGATCGCGCTACCCTTTTAATACGCTTATCCGCGACTTATTCAATCCGGCTCTAAAACAATGATGCTTCATGCACATCGAATAAATTGAGCTGCTTAAATGCAATGTTTCACATGCATCAAATACATACGATATTTCATGTTGGCCTCATAAACAACTTAGTTGTTTCACCTAATATCATTGTATGCTATTCTTTGCGGCAAGTCTAACGACTTGACCCACTTACTCGAGACATCACACATGTCGCAAACTGGGGGATACTTACTGGGGTATTGGTCTGGCGGTTTACAGCGTGCGGCGTGCAACGCGCCCATCACGAGAACGTGTCAGGAAGAGATAAACGGTTAACAACAATGAGAGAAGTGGGTGAAGGAGTGACCACGTGATGATAACCATCTCCTACACAACCCCACTACTCCATCACTTAACCTTCTCCACTTCCTACGGGATCAAGGTTGTTCTCAAATGACTTGTATAAATAGGTTTTCAACCTATTTCAAAAAAGGACGAACAACACAAGTGTTGTTAATACAGTATCCAGAAAACACCCAGAACTGATAGCTTACATTATGCAAGCCAGTTCCACATTCTGATACAAGTCATAAATAGCCACACCTTCAAAAATTCAATATTTTTGATCTCAACACCTTCTTCGCTTCCCTCCCTAAGATCAACCCTTCTCCTTCACTTTGTGACCGAAGCAAGTCTGGAACGGCCATTTCTTGGTTTAGGCCCGAATTGTACAGATTGATCTCTCGAATCTAGAGTACTCCCGTGCAGTGCATTTGTTTAGGGTTTAGGTTCGTTTCTCATCAACACACCTAAATTTACCAAATAAAACAAAATCAGTTTTTACCCTCAAACAATTGGCGACCACAGTGGGAGATTGATCTCTCGGTTGCAAAATCAGTTTCTCAAGATTCATTCCATTTTTCTCAATTTCAAAAGGGTAGATCTTAGATTCCATTCAATCATTAAATTCAATTTAGGTTCAACAACCAATTTCAATTTCGGTGTTCCATTCGCCAAGAAGCTTCACGAAAATAATTTTTCAAGCAATGCTTTGGATAGTTGAGCACCAGTAAATCTCCCAGATGAAAGGACCAGGAAGCCGCATGGACACACAAGATGCGACTACTACTTAGAAGAACGCAGTGGCTTCTCTCGAGATCCGGATGGAGCAACTGTCCTTTCTACATTACTACAAGTTTTGTATGGAGCATGCAGAAATGCCTCAAAGGGTCCACACCCAGAAAGACGAAGTGAAGATTCGTGTAGCTGTTGTTCCAGTATGGAGATAGTCGACAACAAATATCAATACCATTAGAGTCCTAGGGAGACACCTGCAGAGATCACAAAAGAAAAGGTCTATCTTTATTCCACCACTGCTACCAATTTAAAGTCAGGAATATCCGCTACCACTTCATCAACAAAACGTGTAGATCCAAAACATGGCGTAATTCCGAGAATTTGTACATCTGCAACAACAAAGGAGGCTTGACACATCTTCAAATCATCATAAAGTGTTTGCCTATTATGTCAACCCGGACAACAACGAGACACTTCCTTAGGTGTGACACCTCCGATCACCAGAGCCAGAGCCGCTGCCGCCACCAATACTTCTTCGAGCGTAACGCCCCCGGTCGTTACTAGCGCTACTGCCACTTCCCCATCAGGACGAGAGACCGGAGGAACCAGAGGAGGCCAACCCCTATCACCATTGTTGATTTAATGGAAAGACGAGAAGTTCTCGCTAAGGCTCAGATGGACATGGCTACAACTCAGAAAGAGGGCGTGCATTCATAGATGAAGAAATTCATGCTACTCCTGAGTGCTCAAGGGAAAGGAATCAGCCGTCCAATTACATCACGCGTGAGGATCTAGAACGACTTCTCCAGCATCGAGGCAAGGAAAACCCGGTAGACTTGTACCAGCATCAGCCTCCTTATCCTCCTGATATGCAAAGAATTCCTCTTCCGAGAGGATACTCCTCTCCTCAATTTTCCCTTTATGGCGGAACTGGTAATGCTCGTGAACACATCTCTCGTTTTATGGAGTCATTAGGAGAGCACAAATACAATCATGTCCTTCGCCTGAAAGAGTTCTCAAAATAACTTACTGGGAGAGCGTACACCTGGTACAACAACATTGCACCAAACAACGTATCCAACTGGTGTCAGATGGTAACCGCTTTCTACAAGAAGTATTTCTTCGTATCCAAGCAAATCACCTTTTCAGATTCGGGGAGAATGTTCCAACGAAACAACGAACATCCAAATGATTATGTGAAGAGGTCCAGAATTCAGGCACTGGATTGTCACAATCCAAATATGATTGAACAACGAACGGTGGAATTATGCATTAATAGGATGGTACCCATATATCGTGCTATGCTGGAGAATCTGCAATTTCAGACATCCTCTGAACTTCGTGAAGCTGTTAAGCGCTCGGCTACAACGACACCCGCCCTGCTAGAAAGAACCAGGCCTACCAGGAATGAAGAGCTTCATGATATTTGTGGAAGCATACATCCCACCAACAGGCAATACAACCTTCAGCCTTCTGTAAGAAGTTTCAATGATGCAGCAAGAGGAAAACCACTAAGATACAACATCATGCGCGTCCAAAACCGCCAACTCCAACCTCAATACCACGTGCACGATTATCACAATGATAAAATAACGTCCGAGATATACCATATCTGGCTTGACGGCAAATAAATCGGTGAGAGACGCTTTCAGAATTTCGTCTCCCGTAGAAGAAGTAGCTGCATTACCGAATGAGGTCGCACCCGGGACTTACGAGGTACATACGAACTCTCCATGTCAAGAGATTTTTCATGCTTGCACAACCTTTTAGTTAAGTCATCCGCATGAGGGACTTCCCTACTCCTCAAAGACACGATCCAAAGATGATAGAGACAAAGGAGTGTAGTTGGAGACAAGGTAGTCAATATCGGTTGTATCGGCCGATATTATAGGTTTTTATCGTGTATCGGAAAAAAACTGTACGATATATAAAATATCGGTGATACAAGGATGGAACGATAAAAACGCTCGTATCGGCCGATACAAACCGATATATCGGGCTCACCTGTACACTGATAATATCGACAAGAGTAATTTGGTAGAATAAATCATTTATATATTAAAATTTATAAACAGAACCGTTCCTCCTAATAATATTCTTCCTTTATACCCTTGAACACTCAATCTGATTCAGTAATGATGTTGGAATATGATTGAATTTGTACAGTGAAGCTTTTAATCTTGAGAATTAATGATCATATGACACCAAAAAATTTAGATTGAAGAATTTATAAATATTTAAAATTCTTGGTCTTAATGATGTATCACCTGTAAAAAACCGATATAATCTTTTGTATAGGTGTATCGGGCCGAGCCGATACGATACCGATATACGATATTAACTACTTTGGCTGGGGACTGCTCAGCACTATCCATCTCAAAGATGCTGAATTTAGAGAGACGCAAGCACGTTATCATTATGATTCCAGGATGTCCAAAGACGAGGACATACTCAAGAGAGCAGACGCATTGTCAAAAACTAGCGATATGCCTGGACGTCTATGAAACGCAACGTAGACACAAAGACGGCCTCATGATCAGCAACTCGTACGATCCTCATCAACGTTGGGGTCAAATCCAAATCTACCCAGCGTGACAGCATCTATCAAGTTGAAAGCTCAATAGATACTCGTGGGCAGGGGACTGTCTCCCTCTTCTCCATTCCATGAGGAAACATCAAGGAAGCTATCGATTCCATCATCAGCTTCTCCCTTTAATAACGAGACGATCTCTACCATTATATGAAGACTGCCAAGTTAGTGCAAGTAGCTACCATGCCTCTCCCTGCCAGTCTCTTCTGATCACAACTATTGTCAAGAATCGTTGTTGCTTGCCAGAGCTTCACCATAGCAACAACCACAGAGGTAATCCGAACTTCTGCATATTTTGCTTTCCCATGGAGAAGTAATAGAGTCACCAGTACGGAGGCGAGATGGTGATATCTTTATTATGGTAAACCCACCGACCAAACAAGATAGATCCATGTAACTCACGCTTGGGGACTGAGACTCAACATGAAATTCCTTCACCGTCAGTCAAGGACTTCTTCAACACAAGAGAGACGGTCAAGAAGTATGTAATTTGCAAGAGAAAATCAAACTGAAGGAGAATCTGCTTCAACGCTCTCTCCAGAAGAAGCCGCTTCAACGCTCTCTCTCCCGAAGCCGCATCAGCACTCTTTCTCGAAGCCACTTCAGCGCTCTCTTCAGAGGCCGAAGCCGCTTCAACACCTTACCAGCAAATGCAATGGAAGTACATCGTTCAAGAGAAAATAAGCTCGGGATAATTACACCTGGGGACTGCCAGCACAGGATGCCTTCACGTCCCTCAACCGGTTTATTTATAAAATATCAGCAATCATCACTGTTGAAGCTTTACGAGCCGTAGAGAATTCTCAACATGAAGACGTACATGTGCATCAAAGACTCCAAAGTACAGATCGGAGATATTTTCACGTGTCCAGCCACGCCATCGATTCTGAAGTGTAACTGGGGACTGCTCATCGCATCCCGTTCCATACAACCATCCAAAGATTCAGAAGACGATTCAAAGGATGTTTCTTGAAACGAAGTCCTTGAAGACTTATAGCGGCACGTCGACAACGAAGGTCTCTCAGCTTGTATACTTCACTTAACGGCTCCGGAGGATTGTGCCCATACAAGCATATCATCATCGCAATCAAAAAGAGCAAGATGACTGAAATAAATCATCAAGTAACCAATACATGCTTCTTAGGGCAAGCGTCATTCGTACCCTAAAGTGCAGCTGCTTCAATGACGAAACAACCTCTCAATCATCATCTCACTGTGCTTGGATCCCAGAAAGAAGTTTCGCCATCTGTAATTTTCATATTTTGGGAAATCCCTTCACGGAATCAGGAAGCAGCGAGCTAGTGCACGCGGTACTCCCAGATTGCGATTACTTCTTCAGACGTGTCCAATCACATCACACGCGCTATTAATTGGAGATAGAGCCTCCGTACCTAACAAATATGACTCCTGGATCTCCTATTCACAGAAGCACAATACACGTGATATAACAAATAGAAGTTATAGCATGAATGAGGGATTATTATTCGATCAATCCCTGGCTCCAGCCTGACCGGTTGTCAGCCGACACAAATATAAATTACACTTTCTTACTACTCAAAATATATAATGAAGCAAGGGCAAGAAAGGATCGTTCCCACAGAGAGGTCTTGGTTGTCAAATTGTTTCGGTATCTTATAAGTAACACGGGGGATTTTCTGATTTTTATAAACGAAAATAAAATAAAAGCAAAACAATAAAAAGTAAACACGCAAATCAAGAATGAGAAAGTATTGGTCATGGATTTCGTCTTCAATCACAAACATGTTTTCAACACAATAACTAGAATTGATATTTTAATCTCAACTTTTATCAAAGGCCCTAGAATACCTTGATCGCAAGAATATCCCGCTAATCTCCTCTTGTCATCAACAAACACATTAAAAGATGTGAATATGAATTCTATCTAAAAGAACAACCCAACGTGTAAAAGCACTAATCAAGTTTAATTCCCTAGATGCAATAGGTTCTATGAAATCAGGCCAATCAAAGCAATCGAACGTGTAAAAGCACTAATCCGATTTAACAAAGGTTATGGTTCACATATGATCATAAGAATATATCACTACAAACTATAATCATATTTATGCTACTTCAAATCAGGAATTATCACTTTTGCGTATAATAACCCTAATCTAGCAAAAGACATGCATGTGAGTTCTACCAATTTGCAACTTGACAAAACAAACATTCAATCATATGACAATATTAATGGTGAATCATAAACGATAATATGAGAGAAAACTAATTTATTGAACAAAAACTCATGTTTGGAAATCCAACTAATCCATAACCAAAAGAAAACTCTAGCTCATATTCATGGAGTTCATAACAAGAAGAAAGAGAAAAGACTTCATGGTTTCTAAACCCTAGAAAACAAAGTAGAGGCAAAGATAGAAAAAGAGATCCTCCCAATTTTTGTGTATTTTTCTCTCTCCCAAAAGTTGTTTTTTTCTCTGCTCGGCTACTGCCTTTATATAGGCTTGCGTACAAAGCCTAACTTCTACAACAATTCCTTATTTGATAAGGAATACAAAGTCGGTCAAAAGAGTTTTGAATTGTGAAAACTCAAGTGATATTGATACGTCGCAGCTGGAGTAACTTAATCAAGATGTGCACGGTTTCTTATTGTCTCACACTACAGTCGGACCCACTTGTACCGAGCTGTCTTCTTTCTAAAATCCTGTACACATCAAATTTGATGTACAAAGCTGTACTGGACTCCACTTTTACCTTCGCCGCATGAGAAATATTCTCCAAGAGATAACTCTGTTCTTCCCAAACTTCTCCATCGACCTGTGTTTATCTTAACTGAATTCTCGGTCAAGAAAAATGGTTCCCAACTTCATCCTATCTGCCGTAACAGCAACACCGACTCACATTTGAACCCCAGCTCGAGTTCTGCTTCATCTTTACTTTACTGCCAATCATAACAAGTCAGCATCTATTCATCGGAAATAATCACAACACAACTCCCAGCAACCCTACTCGCAGAGAACCCATTTTCTTCATCTCGTTGCCATGCATTTCTCAGCTTCATCATGAATGGCAGCAGCATCATCTTTTCGTCACCATTATGATCATCACTGCCAATGAGTTCTTCTTCTCCGCAATCACCAACATCATCACTGCCAGTGCCATCCACCACTCATCTTTCGTTGCTTATCTGAGTTCGAGAACAGACCATCATCACCGAACCTCTGCAAACCACATCACGATCAATCAATGACAATATCAATGATATGCTCTGTTTCGAGAACTCTTCAACATCATCATTGCATCACTGCCATGATCACGAGTGTCACCCGCAACAATTGTTCCATCGTCACCAGCTACGACTGATCATTATCCCTTGTCATTACTCAAGTAAAATCACAGCAAGTCTGTTAATCACCGAGAACCATCGAACCACAGCTTCATAAACCCCATCATCTCCACAACGTCATTCATTCTCCATAGCCAATAAACTTGTACCAGCACTTTTCTATCAGCAAATGGCAGCTGCCGTTTTCTCAACAGCAACCTCTCATCACCGATCATCTTCGATTTCCTAGTAATGGCAAAGAAGCCAAACCTTCCTCGTTCGAACTCCATGTCTGCCATCTCGTTCAGTTCTCTGTACAACCCAAGCTCCATCATCACAACAAACTCGAGTCCTTAACTTTTCATCATCGATATCACAGACTCTTCCAACTGCAACTCAATCAACTCTTCCGGCAATTATGGCAGCGTATCTCCTCCTTCCAGTTCTTTCCATGTTCTTGAGAACTCCATCTCGACTATGGCTCACATCTTCTGACAATGTTAACGACCCAATGAGTTCTGTTCGAGCCTCAAAAGATTTTGCAAAACAACCACGGAAGTTGTTGTCGTGAAGAAATAACCTGAACCTGTCGACGGTGAAAGGGGGTGAAGATGGTGATGCCCCTAGAGAAACTGCTGGTGCCTTTAGTAATATTTGAGTTATGGCTTCCCCCAAGTAAAAGTCCTGACTCCCCTTAGAAGTTCCTTTGAAACTTGATTGCCCCTTAACAGAAAGACTACCCCTTAACGTACACTTGGGGTGTCAATAACACTTGTCGTGGAAATGACCATTCTGCCCTTTTAGTCTTTCAAGTTCTTGTTTTGCTCATAACTTCTTCATACGAACTCAGAATGACCCCGTTCTTTCGCCATTGCCTTCGTCTTCTCGTCCTCTACAGAATGAAAAGTAGAAATCTTGTATTTGAACGAGTTCCAATTGGTCTTTGGCCCTTCTCCACTTGTAGTTAGCTTCTTTCCTTGCACAATTAAGTGCATATTCACTTCTTTTGGATGATTCATCTAATAAAACACAAATAAGAGAAAACAAGCGTAATATACAATAATTTGCAAGAAAACCAACAAATACTAGCATGGAATTGACACTAAATATATGTGAAATATGCACTTATCACAGCCGCATGAAGCAAAGACTACTAAACATCAAAGAAGTGTCGTCAACGCCAGGGCCAATGGTGCATTCAATAGAGTCCTCTCCAGGAGCTGCTTTAACATCCTCTCCAGAAGACGCTTCGACGCCCTTCTCGGAAGCTGCATCAACGTTCTCTTTGGGAGATGCTTCAACATCTTTTTCAGAAATTTCTTCAGCAGCCTTTTAAGGATATTCCTCACGATAGGGCTCGTCCACATCAGAGTCGAGGATTACGATATCGTCATGACTAATTTGAGATCCCAACCAACCATATACCTAGTCTACCTGAGGCCAACCGACATCATGCTAGGGGAACGCTCACCTGGACGCCTCTTGAACGTGACATGTTCCAAAGACAGGGCGACCCATCTCTCCTGGTAACATCTAACTTTGTCTCATAAGTTTTATCTTTATTTGTCATCATATAGTGCTTACCCCGCAATAGTGTAACTATTATGTGCTAAGCAGGAGACTTAATGTTGATGGTGGTTTTTAGTTCAAGGCTAAAATTGTAAAAAACAGTATTTAATGATGTGTCACCCTGCAAGGGGTAAAGCCATTTGAAAGGTGACGAGTGCAAAAAACCTCCTCGCTCATTGAGCAATTCAATGCATATGAAATTCACTCAGAATGGTGCGCGTAGTAGCAATCCCAAATATTCTGTGATTTCCATTTTATGCCAGCATTATTAATCAATGCATGATCTACCTAGTATTTTTGGTGCTATGTTCTCAGCCGAACTTTCATCATTGACATGACATGACGATTAAGTGTTCATTCTCAGTAGAATAACATGAATCTCCCGAAGTGCCAGTATTGAGATTTGCATGAAAATACCCACACAGGCTACATCACTCTCTGACAAAGAGAATCTTGTATCGACGCGCTTTTAACTAAAGGCGACTCGATTGAACATGTTTAATTTCCTTAAGGAAAATCTAGACTGTCCATATCAGTCTCAGAAATGACAATGGCCACACAATTTGGCCGCGCGATTCAACAAGCCTGGGCTAGCCCTGGCGGAAATAGGCAACCATCATGATGACCATTGGCGGGCCCACCAACACCCCAATTGATCGGACCTTGCCTAAACGCATCCCAGCGTTGTCAAAAGCCAACCCTAAGTAGGGTGGTCACGCTGTGGAAAGAAGCTCGAACGAGCATAGACTGTCCAGAACAGTCTTAAAAGCGTCACAGCCGTCCAACTTTTCCAACCTTGTTGGACGGCTTGGATTACTCTACGAGTGATTAGGGAAGTGCTAGCACGCCCACCGGCAAGCCCACTAGTCCTCTAGTTGATCGAATCCCATGTTGCCCATTCACAAGCGCTTTAAACGCCGACCCAAACATGGGCGTTTGCGCTGCGTAAAAACAAAACTCGAACGAGCTAAAACCGTAAAAAACGGTCTCAAAAGCCATCATATCCGTCCAACTTTTCCAGCCTTGTTGGACGACTGAGATCTTCCCGGAATGATCAAAGAGGCGCCAGCATGCACATTGGCGGCCCAACTCCTCCCTTGGTCGATCGACCTCTCCATGGCAAAACCAGAGCATATCAAATTGTTTGCCCAAAGTAGCGTGAACGCGCTGTTTTAAGAAACCCTAAAATCACTTTGCGTCATTGAACAACTGCCGCAAATCGATCACGACCATCCAACTTCGCCAGCCGAATTGAGTGGCTTAGATTTAATTTTAGGTGACCAGGGGATGTCAGCATGCTCGCTGGCAACCCACCTTTGTGCATGGTCGATCGGCCTACTCAATCCCAAATGCAACGCCTCGAATCGCTCGCTCAAAAGGGAGTTGATCGATCAGCCTCCAAACCCTAAAAAACGCTTCAACAACATTAAACAACTGCCGCAAATCGATCATGACCATCCAACTTCGCCAGCTTAGTCGGACGGTGTGGATTTATTCTCAGAAAATTAACAAAGTAGCGTTATGATCGTCGGCCATCACTCCTCCACAGGGAGTGATCGATCAGGTGGTAATTTGCCAATAGGGCACTCGAACGATCACCCAAAGTGGTCGATTGCGCTACCCTTTTAAGACGCTTATCCGTGACTTATTCAATCAGGCTCTAAAACAACGATGCTTCATGCACATCGAATAAATTGAGCTGCTTAAATGCAATGTTTCACATGCATCAAATACATACGATATTTCATGTCGGCCTCGTAAACAACTTAGTTATTTCACCTAATAGCACTGTATGCTATTATTTGCGGCAAGTCCAACGACTTGACCCACTTACTTGAGACATCACACATGTCGCAAACTGGGGGATACTTACTGGAGTATTGGTCTGGCAGTTTACAACGTTCGGTGTGCAACGCGCCCATCACGAGAACGTGTCAGGAAGAGATGAACGGTTAACAACAATGAGAGAAGTGGGTGAAGGAGTGACCACGTGATGATCACCATCTCCTACACAACCCCACTACTCCATCACTTAACCTTCTCCACTTCCTACGAGATCAAGGTTGCGCTCAAATGACTTGTATAAATAGGTTTTCAACCTATTTCAAAAAAGGACGAACAACACAAGTGTTGTTAACACAATATCCAGAAAACACCCAGAACTGATAGCTTACATTATGCAAGCCAGTTCCACATTCTGATACAAGTCATAAATAGCCACACCTTCAAAAATTCAATATTTTTGATCTCAACACCTTCTTCGCTTCCCTCCCTAAGATCAACCCTTCTCCTTCACTTTGTGACCGAAGCAAGTCTGGAACGGCCATTTCTTGGTTTAGGCCAGAATTGTACAGATTGATCTCTCAAATCTAGAGTACTCCCGTGCAGTGCATTTGTTTAGGGTTTAGATTCGTTTCTCATTAACACACCCAAATTTACCAAAAATAGCAGAATCAGTTTTTACCCTCAAACAACCATAAAGATTAATATTGCAAAATCATCTTCCAAATAAACTTTAGAATTTAAATAAATAAATCTAAAAACATTGCAAGATGAAAATCGTTGGAAATAGCTATGTGTACTCACAATAATGGATATTCCAAACCCTAGTTATCCTTCTTAAAACACAAGAATAAATTCTCATAATAAGTTTCCTAGACATTAAGACATTTGAAAAATTCTTTATCGTCCCTGAACTCCTTGTCGTCAACAGCCTTTGGAACACAAGGTTCATGGAGATATGATTCAATTTCAACGAACCTTCTTGATTGATGTCGAACCAGGGCCTTCTGAATTTCAAGAGTCCTAAACACAAAAGCCTTTATTTGCTGCATCTCCTTTCTTATTTCCTTCAACTCTTCAAGAACACCAGAAAACTTCTGAAGATTTGAAGGAACAACCTTGGTTTTCTCACATTCCTCCTTTTCAAATTTGAGGGTAAGGTAGATACCAATTTATCTTTTTCCTTCATGATTTACGGCTTAACAATCATATTAACATCTTTTCCATCAGAAGTCATGATGCTTGGAGTCTCCATAAAAATGGGTTTGTGAGAGAACATCACTGAACAAGCTCTACAAGCAAACTTGTGATGAAAAAAGTTTTTTTTTTTTTTTTTTTGAGAAGGAAAAAGGAATGTAGGGTTAGGAACCTTTATACAAATTGAGGATTCACGTACGCACAATTCTCTGCCCTAAAGAGGGTAGAATTGTCGATTTTAACCCTTCTTTTAATGAAAAAGGAAATACCATTTCAATACCTATTTGTGAGCAATTTTTTATTAAACCCAAACAAACAAAAGAACACAACTAAATAAAACTTTTTCTAAGACCTGAATGTGCTTAAATCTTGTCTCTTTTGTAATCAGGCACTTGAGACAAGATGCACAACCAATACAATTAAACTGTGTTGGGGTGAACAATTATCTGTCCACCATGACTCTTTTGAAAAGTATTCCTAAAATCCTCTTTCATGGAATGTTTAGACCATGTTCTTTTCTGTATTGGTCTAACTTTTTCTTTAGAAATTAACTTCTTCGGAGAAGAGTTGAGTTTACATACCTCAGACGGCTTTTGGACAAGTTTAAGTTTGTTTGCTAATCGATTTGCTCTCCGTTGAAGTTTGTTGACATATCTTACTTTATGCTTGTACTTGATACAATTTGAGAGTCCGTGACCCTTAAGAATACAGTAAGAGAATGTCAAGGTGGAAGATGGTTCAGACACCATAGCGGAGCAAGCTGCTAGAAAAATTGTGGTACCTGAAACATTAGAGATAGGATTTCCAGTAGATAGAGAAAAATCCATTTTATCCTCCAAAATAATTGAAGAAGTTTCTCCAGGAAAAATATCAAGATTGATGTGAGTATTGCTACAATTATCAAAATTAATATTTTCAGCAAGCAGCGCAACACTTGATTTTTTTATCTTCATTTGAATCATAATGATCAGACATTTCATCAAGGGTTGCAGCAAGACCTTTGTTCCCAGTGTATTTTCTACGATTTGGACACTCATTGGCAAAATGACCAAAACCTTTACACTTGAAGCATCAGGCATGTCCTCCTCGTCATCGCATCGTCGCATCCCTGTTTTTAGAAGGAACAAGATTATGAGGTTTAACTGATGACTTAGGTTTATCTCTAGTAAACCGTTTACCTCTCTTCGAAAGAAGATCTCTAAACTGTCTTGTGATCAAGGAGACTTAATTGTCAAGATCTTCATCTGATGAATAAGTCTCAGAAGGATCATCTTCAGAGATGCCAACACTTTTACTTTTATCAAGTATTTTAGTGTTCTTTTGTGCTTTAAAAGCAATATCCTTTCCAGATTTGGATACATGCTCATGATCAAAGAACTTTAACTTCCAAACCAGGGTATTTATGGAAAGCACATCAAGGCTATTTCCTTCTACGATGGCATGTTTTTTAGAATCGTACCTAGATGGCAAAGATCTGAGAATTTTCATCACAATGTCCTTTTCAGAAATAGTCTTACCCAATGCAAAAGATGCATTAACAATTTCAGACACTTTGTGATTAAACTCATCAAATGAATCTTCATCTGCCATACGAAGGTTTTCCCAATTAGAATTTAGGTTTTGAAGACTAGCTTCTTTTTTACAGGTATTCCCTTCAAATACGGTTTCTAAGATATCCCAAGCATCTTTAGACCGAGTGCAAGTTGTCACATAGTGCTGAAGATCTGGGATAATAGCATGGATGATTGCATTCAATCCAGCAAAATTTTACATTGCAACAAGAATCTCAACAACATCATAATCACCAATATCCTTTGGAACAGTTACAGTGCCTATTGTAACAACCGGAGGATCATAACCGTTAGAGCATAGCTCGGTTAAACCCACCAATCGTTGGTATGTCAAGTTTGGTTGTCATATTTTAGTGAATCAAAACTCAATTAAAGAGTTGCTTGATTATGTAACTAGAGACAACTTCGTAAAGGTTAGGCTAGAAAGATTAGGATTTATGAGACATACAAGTATTACTCGAAGACTTGAAGAATGTGAAGAAGTAACAAGCTACTACGACGACATCATCCTTCCTCTTGAGGTTAGTAATATTTTGACTTGAACTGTTTCATTCCTAACGTATCTTTCAAGTCGTGCTATATTGAAAACATAACTGCGAAGCTGTGAATGATTATACTCTAGTAAGTGTTAAGGAATTAGAATACGAAGTATAACGCTTATCTTTTGAACTTCATATATTAGACATCAACATAATCGTATGAATGCTATAGTGAATATGTGTATGGGTAAAGGTGAAGATTTCATCCTAGGAAACAATGTTTACATTTTTTTAAAGGAAGTGCATTCATTGTAGTTGCAGGAAATCCCACAATACACCCCTCACAAGAATTTACTTTACTAATCCATTTGAAGATGAATAACTATATATTTTTATTGATTATCTTCTTGAAATGTTTACAAGGATAGATAGAACAGAGCTAAAGAAATTACAATCACTCTAGATTTTCTCCCTCCTAATGACTTGCTTAACAATTCAAAAAGAACTCTCCCTCAACAGACTAACTCAACCCTTTATATAGGGTAATACACAGTGGATGACAGCTAAGCTGTCCTTTATTTTCGGGATAACTCGCGAAGTGTCGCGAGTGTTATAAACATTCTTCTTTGCGCCACTCCTAAATCTCGCCAAGTCTTCACACTTTTCTCATGTTTTGGCTGTCGTCATCCATTGCGTCATTTATATTACTTCCCTGCGACGCCTTCGCAATGTAGTCGTTTATTACTCTCACGAAGTATTGATGTCGCGATATTCTGCTCCTACATTCATGAACTTGTTTTATGAATCGAAAGGGAAATCGCTAGGCTTATTGGTATTGTTATTCATTGCATATCTTTGGATTACCAATATGTGTGAGTTAGTAGAACCGATCATAACTTGTTATGTATCTTGGTAAAACTAGTCGCAGTGCCTGACTTATGTATTGGTATGACTTTTATTAATGTAACCGATCCTAAGTAATCACCTAAGATGGTATGATCGATATTTGTAATTGGTGTAACCGATCCTAGTAATTGGAATGACCAATCACAAAAGAGTTGTGTAATCGATCCTTATAATTGGTGTAACCTGTCCTGGTAATTGGTGTAACCGATCCTAGTGACTTGTGTAACCGATCACAAGTAATACCATGAGAATATGGTAACCGGTCCTAGTAATTGACGTAACCGATCCTGGTAACTGATGTAACCGGTCCCAGTAACCATATTAAGGTAGAACAGATCCTTATGTTTGGTAGAACCGTAAACCCATGATTAGTGATTTGATATTTGATCAATCACATAGTTTTTCTTGGAATACAAATGCACCAATTCTAAACTTGTTTGTAAGTGTGGTATAATCGATTCCAAGATTGTAAATATGAAAAAGGATTTACAAAGAAAAAGATGTCAACATACTTTGAACATGTTTAGTAACTCTTATCTTTTATTGTTCAAAGATATTCCTTAATAACTCAAGGAGATCCCAGACCGAAATAAATTAAGAATATTTTAATTAAGGTTATTAATTTTATATACTTTTAATTACCAGCAATTAAATACATATCTCTGGAAAATAAAAATTGGTAATGTGCATTTTCTAATTAGAGATTTTCTAGTGAGATTTCGGAAATATTGGACAAAGCATTTATTGCATATCTTAAGAATAATTCGGTTTTGGAAATTCCTTGGTGTCCAAACATCCTTGGTCTATAAATACCCAGGTTTGCATTTCTAGCAAACTATCCTAATATCCAGGCAAACTTCATCTTCTTGTTGTTTTTGGTGGAGCCGTCTATTCGGAGAGGAAAGTACCCTAATTAGGCGAAATCTCTTACGACCGCTCGTTTAAAGACTTATGTGGGATCAAGAAGCGATCTACGAGTACCGTTGGTGGGAAACTGGATAATTGTAGTTTATTTTAGTTTTCGATTGATTGATTGACTAACGTGTAACGACCCTCAATCTCGTCAACGCTATTAGACCGATCAAGAGACGATTTAGCCGTTAATGACTCAATTAGTTAATCTAGATTTTCATTAGAGAAATTAATCTAATTAATAATATGATTTCAGGTGATTTTCCTCTGTTGTGGTTAAAAGATGAACAAAGCTCTCTTCTTAGAGCTTCTGTCCCCACCATAATATATTTCAGCCAATAACAAATCGGATGACTTCCACACGTACTTACTACACAATATACCTCATAACCGATATATAAAAAAAAAAAATCTCAAACCCTTTTTTTTTTCTTTCATTCTTCTCCGCCTTTTCTTCTTCTCAATTCTCTCTGATTTTTGTCTGATTTACTATTGATATTTTTTTTTTTTGTCGCAGGTGATATACTTTGATGGAGAATCTGAAAAGAATTCCTTGCAATTCTCAAAAGGATCAAATACGATTAACAATTTGTTGGTAAATCCTAACCCTAATGTGTTTGATTTTATCTTCTAGGTACGTTATTTGCTCAAAAGAATATGTAATCAAATACGATACATAAATTTTTTTTTGTAAACCCTAACCGTATTTTCTTTTTTCCATGTTCTCCTTTTTGACTACGTCTTTGTTTATCTTTATCGATGAACCCTAACATTTTCTGTATTTTTTTTCTAATTGTGTTTTTTGAATTGAAAGATTAGTTTACTATGCCTCTGTTTATATTTTGTTCTAATTGTGTTTTATTTTATTTTCTAGGTACATTATTTGCCCAAAAGGATATGTAATCATATACTATTCATAATTTGTTGGTAAACCCTAACCCTAACTTCTTTTCTCCCTGTTCTCCTTTGTTTATGGGACTATGTCTTTGTTTATCGTAATCAATGAACCCTAGCTTACTATGCCTTTATTTGTAGTTTAAGCTTGGCCGAACTACAATGATTTCCATGATATATTGTTAAAGAAATTGTAAAGAAACTTGAGTTATTCGAGTAATGTATTGGAGGTAAAGGGCTTTTGTTGTTTTATATGTTGTTTTATACTGTTGAATCTTTTAGGTGGTTGCTGCCAAAGAACGATTGAAGTACATTAGATTAGACGGAGAAATTGGGTACATGGCTAATGGTATATGATTGAGAATAATTGCCCATTTCTTGGATGTTGATGGTTGTTCCTTCGGATACTAGGTAATTATCTTTTGTATTAAATTTACCTCTGCAAAACAGTTTCCTTGACACCTCTGCTATAGAAGGAAAATAGGTTAATCTTCTTAAATCACTTGATCCATGCAACTATTATCATCAATCTTATGCATTTTTAGATAGGGGAGCCAATATTACCTTTTTATTGTGAACCAGGTGGTTGTAGCATTCAAAATGTTGACATCTGATACAAGGGGAAAGAAATCTTGGTTATCACTTTCAGCTAGGTGGTTATTTAGTCACCAACAGTTGATATTACTTGAACATTTTCCGTATGTACATTTAATATTATTTGAATGGTTTTCCTTTGTCGGCAACAGTTAACTGAGTTTGGTGTTGAAAATTGAAGGTACCAATGTTGTTAGTTGTTATTGTGAGAGCTTTTGCGTAGCTGTCCTCGATCTTACTTGCATGAATGATGGTTCTTATTCTTTGTCTTGATGTTGGTCTTTTGTGATTATGAGGTGTTCAAAAAGAAAGAATAGTACCTGATATGTATGTACTTAGTATGGGGGTCGCAAATTTTAGTTGCAGACGATTCCTATGACGGGTTTTCGGGTTACCCACTTGGGTGGTTTAGGATTTCACTACGAACGTATACGTGGAACGGTTTGTTGTATTGCAGGCTTGGCGGTGTTTCCTATAGTTAGGATAATTAATTGATTTTTTTTTCCTTTCAAGAATACAATTTGATACAAACTAAACCATGTTCATTCATCTGATTATGTGCATTTGTATAGATCTATACGACAGATGTACACAATTTATAGAAAATATGGAAACTTTGGTTCGGGTAAAAATAAGACGTCTTTAACAGTATCTGCAAAATTTTGTCATATAAAGAATTTTGGATCCCGTGAAATGACTCCAAAATATACTACCTCCTTCCCATTTTACTTGAAGGTTTAGGGTTCTTTTTAGTCCCAAAATAGATGAAGGGTTTCGTAATTTTCTCATTTTTTTTCTTCTGATGTGTCCTTGCACTAAAATCAACCACTAGAAACAAAGAATAAAAACTATAAAAACTACGAGATTCAAATATTTTAACAATTATTATCAAGGGAAAAATGTTTATTCTCTTAACGGACTATCTTTAGCATTATCAATTTTAGTAATTATTGCCTTTCCATCTACAAAATTTATGAGCCCGTATGGTGCACATTTCTTAACAGACTATCTTTAGCATTATCAATTTTAGTAATTGAATATATATATATATATATATATATATATATTTTAAATTTTAAATTTTAATATATTTAATAATTTTAAATTTTAATATATTTAATATATTTTAAATTTTAATATATTTTATTATATTTAATAAAAATATTACACAAAGCTTTTTGTTGGTAGCCTAGCGACATGCTGAGTTCCAACACCCTTTTGAATAGCAATGCCTCATCTATAAAAAATGAAACTACCCAAACCACTACTAGCATCATTGCTAAAAAGGCGATTCTGGATCCCTAAAATAGCGAGCACCAAAACATACCTTTTCTTTACAAAATATATATTTAGGTTCGTGCAACGCATGGGCATAAAAGATAGTATTAATTTAGTTACGAAACTAGTACCGTTGGTTAGATCTCGAAAAGTTATACGAAATGGACTACTCGAACGCGTCAACTGGATACTGAACGAAGAGGAAATCATCAATTTAGTAAAAAGGGGTAAAATAGTAATTTCAGATCTTATCCTTGTGGCTGCCCTTATCCAGAGCGCTGGGTGCCTTAGTAACTTTGGTTGGCCTTATCCCCAGCCGACCGAGAAGATAAACTCACTTTCTTTTCCTTTCTTCTTCATTCTCCATTCTTCTTTTTCTCTTCTGTTCTTCTTCGTTTTCTCTCTGGCGATTCTGAGAGACGATTCTGAGGCCACGAACTGAAAGGAAACTTAGGGGAAAACTTTAAGAATTGATTTTTAGCGATGGTGTTGATAAAATTATCGAATTCAGAGTTCACAGAAAAGGTAAATTGAAGATTAAATTTAGGGTTTCTGTTTTGATTGATTTCTTCGTGAAATTGAGTTTGGTTTGGTAGTATATTTCTTGGGTTTATTGTTAATTAGGGTAGAAAGGATTGTATAAGGTTTAATTTTAGTTTCTTTAAGAATTTGAGTTACGAGTTAGGGTTTAGATGAATTGAAGATGAAGATTAGGGTTCTTGAGTTTGAATTAAAGATGAAGAAGGTAAGTTTAACATTGATGAATTGAAGAAGAGTTGATGTTGTTATAAGCTAGAAGCAGTAATTGATTTTGGGTCACTGATTTTAGACTCTTTAGGAAATAAGTTTAATTAGGGATTTCCAATGGAGTTCTGAATTTGGGGGAAGAAGGAATTAGAGATGGTAATGAAAATGTGGGTTGAGATGATAATAGAATGGATTTGTGGCTGTAGTTTAGGTATTGTTGAGATACAGGGGATGTGAAGTTTAATTTTGAATTGAATTGGTGTCAGGGGTCTGTTAGTGGAGATGAAAATGACATTGCAATTGATATAAATGAGTATAAGTCTAGAAGTAAAATGGATTGCAGGATGTGCAGCTGATGAGTATTTGGTTGTAATGAAGTTGAATTGGTTTGACAGAATATAATGGATGTTACAGGGAATAAGTGGGTTGCCTGAAATGACAATGATGTTTTGACAAAGGGGAGATTGTTAGAGCACTGCTCGGTCGAACTCGCAAGCGTTGCTATCCCAAGCTTGTTTGTCAAGTTTAGTTGCCAAATCTATAAGTCTTGATTTCTAGTCTACTTATAACTAAGTCTCCGACTAGGATAATAAGTGTAGTTGAGCTCTAAACTCCACATCGTTCATCATGCAAAGACGAAGAACTACTCAAGGAACTGGTGGAACTTCATCGACAAAAAGGTATGTGGAGACTTGAACTTATCTATCACTCAAAAGTCTATCTACTCTATCTCCTATCTTGAGACAAAAGTCGTATTGCTATATAGACTTCGATTATACACATTTTCTATTTCGAGCCGAGTTTATCTCGCTTATTTATTTCTCGAAATATGTGTTGGTAAGCTTTCGCTTTGGCCAAGTTCATCTTTACTCGTGACGAAAGTCATGTTGATTATTTCAATAACTTGAAAATCGCTTTGATGAAAAATAGTTTGTGAATAACAACTATATAACATCCTCTAAGAAAGTTTTAATGATTGAAATGAGAGTTTAGAATATATAACCATGATTGGATATAAACATTGTATGTGAACTCATACTTGTGTAAGTCCAAAATCCTTGAACCAAAGTATGCGTACTTTACTGGTTTAGGATGATCGAAGCTAAGTCCATGTACCTGTACGCGAACTGTCGGAAGTTCACATCCCGTGAATTTCTGCTGGAGTTTGTGAACTAAAAACAAGCTCAATCCGGGTACTTAAGTATGCGTACAGGTATGCGTACTTAAGTGGGTTATTTTCTAAAAACAATTTATTCGTGAACTAAGACATTAATAAATTAAGGAATGCAATCTTTGCAAATTGTGGCTATAATGTTCATGAATCGATTCGGGTGAATCAAAACTGTTTTTGCTTCGATTGTGTCTTGTATACTTCTATGAGATCTAAGCAATTGAACAACTCTCTAACTAGTCCTTTTGAGTCATTTGAACTAGTTATGGTGAAGATGAATAAGGTTGATATGAAAGTGCTCATATGGCTAGCCATTGGTTAACTATTGTTGAACCAACTAAGTGTACACATTTAGGTACAGTTACTCAAACCTAAATGAAGTTATATTTAATTTGTGTATAACAAGCTAAGTTCGATCTAACAGTTGAAAGATACTAGCTTGAATCTAATCAGGTTTTCATCTAACGGTGAATATTGAATGCTTTGTTACCAAGGTAACTTAGATTGCAAACCCTGATTTGGAGACTATATAAAGGAGAACTCTAGCAACTAGGAAACCTAATCCCCACACCTCCTGTGTGATACTAGTTGTATAAGCTAGAGTCGATTCTCCTTTAACCTTAGGTTTCTCTCGAGACCCTGTAGGTTAACGACTTAAAGACTTCATTGGGATTGTGAAGCCAGACCCAACTATTTTCTTTGTAGTTGCGTGATCTGATCTTGCTGTTTCTATCGTATTTGAGTACAATCGTAAGATTGGCTTGAGATTAATTTCTCCGATAGGCAAGATAGAAAAGTAGTCATAAATACCTTCGTCTCATCGTTTGTGATTCCAAAATATCTTGTTTCGCTAGTCGATTAAGATTATTGTGAGGTGATTGATATTTCTAGGTTGTTCTTCGAGAATATAAGTCTGGTATATCAATTGGTTCCTATTCACCTTGATTTATCAAAAGACAGAACAAAACTCGTAGGTATTTCTGTGGGAGACATATTTATCTATTCCTGTAGACTTTTCTGTGTGAGACAGATTTGTTTATTATAGTCTTCGACTTTGGGTCGTAGCAACTCTTAGTTGTGGGTGAGATCAACTAAGGGAATCAAGTGCGTAGTATCCTGCTGGGATCAGAGACGTAAGGAGCGTAACTGTACCTTGGATCAGTGTGAGATTGATTGGGGTTCAACTACAGTCCAGACCGAAGTTAGTTTGTAGAAGGCTAGTGTCTGTAGCGGCTTAATACAATGTGTGTTCAATCTGTACTAGGTCCCGGGGTTTTTCTGCATTTGCGGTTTCCTCATTAACAAAACTTCTGGTGTCTGTGTTATTTCTTTTTCGCATTATATTTTATTATATAATTGAAATATCACAAGTTGTGCGTTGAATCGATCAATTGGTAAATCCAACCATTGGTTGTTGATTGAAATTGATTGATCCTTGAACATTGGTCTTTGGTATTGTTCAAGTTTATCTCTCTTATATTCAATCGGGCTCGCAAATTATTATTTGTTCGATTGCAGATTGAATTGAGAGATTGAGATAAAACTCTTAATAATACTTTTCTTAAGATTGAGTCTGACTGTCTAGTTGATTCTCTTGAAAGTATGTTGGAGTTAGTCCATACAGATTGCTAAGAGAAATATTTGGTGAGGTTGTTGTACCCCCACTATTTCAATTGGTATCGGAGCAGGCAAACACCTTTAAAGACCTCATAAGTCTGTGTTTGTAGCGATCTGACTCTATGGACAGAAGTGTTATCTCAATAAATGCACCACCAGATCCAGGGATTTCAGAATTCTCTTCCGTGACAGATTTAATTAAATCTGTAGAAGAAATTCTATCTAAACCTCCGCCAGGTTTAAAATCCCTTGAAGTTTTTTCAGGAATTGAAAAGAAACTTGAAAGTCTTTCTTCTGATGTTAATTTATTTCTCCATAAGGAACAAGAGTCTCTTGACCGGCTAAACCAAGTTATAAAGAAGAATGTTTATGTTGAGGTTAATATTGATTTGCTAATCAATAAGAGCAGTGCTCCTTCTCAGTGTAGTCAGTCTAGTTATAACAAACTAAACAGATCACAAGAGAAGTTTAAATCTCAGTCATCTGAGTGTATCACCTCAAAGCATGAATCAATTCATTGCTCAATTCCTGACGCCTCCTATCAAGATGATAGTATTATCTCATCTTATGAAGAAAGTAGAATACCTGTTTTTATTAACAAGGTTTTACCATGCGATACTAATCATCGACAGGAACCTGTTTTTATAAGGAGTAAAATAAGAGATCACAAACATAAGGCATCTTGTGGTTTCTGGATTTTCTTTGAAAAACTTCCAAAAACAATTCCTCAGGTTTCTCTCAATATTTTGAGATGTAAAAGATGTTAGAAGGAAACTCTTTCTTGGCGTCATGGTGTACAAGATCTTCTTGCTGCATGTCTGATTCTTCATAGGTAACTCGTAATTGTATTTGTTGAGCCTTGCTCCAAATATGATGACCTAATTTGTTGATTAAAACAAACGAGGCCTTGTCAGCACATGTGCGGGTCACACACTTCGAACCTATAACCTGTCCAAGTTGGAATCTTGTTCCAGAACATGTTTAATTGGTTCGAGTACCACCACTCGACACATTAAAAGAGGAAAACCAACTTCGTTCTCTTCGCCTCTTCTTCTTCTCAACAGTTTGAGAACGAAAAGAAAGGAACCCAAACTGTTCGTGAACTGTTGACTCCCATAACCTCAATTCTCAACCATTTTGAGTGTTCTTGGATTCATTGTCTTCATAACAAAAATTTACTCTACGGGTTGGCGTGTGTTGCTCGTTTCCTTGCTGAACAGGTGTTCTACCATTAGCGCCAGTTCGTGAACAGGAAAGGAAAAACCAACAGTCCACAAACCAAGTAAGTTTCTCAATACTTCTTTGGAAGGTTCTTTGTCAAATATGGCACATAAGAGAGCTAGTCATGCTGGGAGTTCAAGTGGTCAAGCAGGGGATAATTCTTTTTTCGATCCCAGTTTCCGTTCTAGGTTTGTTAACCCTGCTACTCGTGCACTCTATTTGGAGTATAAGAATAAACAACCAATTTTTGAAAGATATTATAATGAGTTAGAAATTGAGGTACAAGGTTTATCTGATTTTTTCAAAAAACACTCCTGGGGTATTATTCACAAGCCATTAGGAACTGCCCGTATTGAGATGACTACACAGTTTTATGCTAATATTCATGATCCAGACCCAGTCAATTGCATGTTCAAGACTCTGGTAGGTGGTATTACTTTCACTGTGGATCGTCATATTATTGCTGGATTTAACTCATGTTGGTAATGCTCGATTTCCTCCTCCTAAGAATGAAAGATTGACTCCACAAGTGATGTCAAATCGTCTCTTTAATAGAGATGTCTCTCGGAGAGATGGCAAAGATTTTTGTTGGAGGTGCTGGATTGTTCCTCAAAGTCGCTGCAAAACTTATTTAGGCCAATATGATGCCAAGCACTATTGACAACAATCTCTGAACCAGGTCTCTTGCTGAATTTATCGGTTATATTATTGAAGAGAGAGATGTTGATTTCTGTTGACTTATTGGTAATCAGATGATAAGTGTGAAACAAACTTCAAAGAAAACTCCAGGATTTCCTTGCCTAATCTCAAGGATTTGTAGTCACTTTAATATTACTCCTTTTGGAACTGAGATTGGTGGTCCAAAGGTTCTGAGTAAGGCTAGCATCTAAAAGATGAAGCAATCTTCAACCAGTACCCCAGCAAGTACCTCTGCAGCTACAAACTCTGAACTTGCTCGCCTTCAAGATGAAGTTGATTGCATAAAAGAGCAGATGGAGTATGCTGAAGCAGAACATCCAGATCTAATCGAGAAATTTTATGAAATTGCTAGAGATTATTATGGGAGAAGATATTAACTCTCACTCTAGTAATTATGTTACTTGCTTTATCTGTTAAACTTCTTACGTTGACATTAATGACTGTAATAACATTTGTGATATTTTTAGCTTTGAATGATTCTATCTTTCAACTAAATTTCTAAAATAAAAAAATCATAAGAAGTACATATATAAGTGGTCAAAAGTTAAGTATTTCATATGTCGATATGCAAGTATTGATAAAAGATTGAATGAACTTTTGACAAACAAAAGTTAAGACTTTTATGTCATTATGCAAATATTGATGGAAGAAAGGATGATCTTTTGTTTACAAAGATTAAGTCTATTATATGTCATTGTGCAAACAGTGATGAAGAATAGAATGAATCCTTGTTTATTTCGCAGTATTGATCTTCCCTGATCCATATTTTTTATGTAAATACTGTGCGGCTCCGTGACGAGGTGTCGAACTCGGAAAAATAAATTCCTTACTTCTCTTACACTAACTAGTAGTACAATAACAAGAAGGTTCGTTCCTAAGGGAGAGTTGAGCTAAAGTTGTTAATTCAAATTTTGAATAGAATAATGCAAATATGAGGATAAGAATGATCAAGGACTCTTTCTCGGTCACGAAACATGAATCTTATTGATATAACTATGTTTCTGCAAAGTACCCATTACTAACAACCCTAGAATATTTAGTACGCTCAAATATCCCGCAATCTCTTAATTCACCGGACACGGAAGCGCTCGACTACCGGAGTCTACTCATCAAGTTTCCTAGAAGTACGCTCTATAGGTGTGACTTAAACAAATGCATTAAGTTCCGTGAGATAGGCTATTCCTAGTGACAAATACAAAAGATCGATTCATCTACTAGTGTCATTCAATACATATGATTAATTAACAAAATCCCATCGTCAATAACCACATATTACTACTTGTATTAAGAGTCTCTAGACAATTACGGGTCGAAGAGTTCTCAATTAGCAATATAAATATTAAGCAACCATTTAATTTGCAAATTAAACGATTGAGAAATAAATTCATAAACACTTTTGGCACTGTACAGAATAAGCAATAACAAAACAGTTTGCAAGAAACAGGCAGTTTAAATATCAATTAGGATTCATGTTCGGACGTCAAAATCATCCCTAATCAAGATGCAATTAGCTACTATAGTTCATGGCAAACAAAGCAAAACAATACTAAAATTCAAACCAAACAGTTGCCGTATGTGGAGTGTATGGACTGGTGGCTATTGTCTTGCGACTATCGTTGATTGCGGAGATGGATGGTGGAACTGTCTACTGCGGTTGGTCGTGAATCCAGGCAGTCTCTGCTGTAGCTCAGAACTGGTGATGGTGGCGTGCTGGTGGTGGTATGAATGGATCTGGTGGGCGTATGCTATGCAGATGGTGATGGAGATACAGGCCTGCGCAGTTTTCTAGTGGTGGTTGTACTGCTACTACGGCTTGTGGACTGAAGTGCAGGTGGAGAATGGATGATAAAGTATGTTGTTTGTATGATGCTGATGGTGATGTGATGGTGGAGATGCAGGTGCAGGTGATGGATGCATAGGTAAGATGATGGTTGTTCAGTGAGAAAAAGCTCGTTGAACCTGGTTGTTGGCAGCTGGTGACGGGGTATGAGATGATACTTTATGTAACTTTTAGGTATTCTTTTATATCGCTTTCCGTTTCTTGCTCTACAATCCTACAATCGCCCCATTTTCCTTAACATACACAAACTTTCGACATTTATTAATCTTCGTCATTAATCCACAAAATCAACGGCAGAAACCTCAACCCCTTGACTGATTTCTGGTGCACTTTATATGACAAGTTTCGTGCCCCACTTGGCTTCAGAACCTCTCTTGAACTCTCTTGCCTGAACTTCCAAACCAAACAAAATCAACGGACCCATATGGATGAACCACACTTCGTCTCACTACTAACTTCTACTCCTCTCATACACGATCCAATTGACCAACAAAACCCATGACAGCTACCAGTCTTCTGCCGGAAATGCTGTTGGTCTCTTCTATGGTAATTTCTTGTTCAAACTCGAAACCGAGCAGAACCCAGATTCCATCTTAACTAACTCATGTACACAACCATTGAACCGTGGCAAACTTCGAGCAGTAGACTGGTCGTGACTGAACTTGAAACTGTAAAGAATTGGTCTTTCAGGCCTTTTCTCGAACACGTTCTGTGCAATCTGTTGATGTTTCAAAGATGAAATTTCTGTTGAATTCTATGACCAAATTCATTCTCCTTCCCCGCGGAAATGTCACATTCATACACAACCCATGTTCTTAATTCATTCAAAACACATCATTAATCTCTCGAAGGCAGCAAAACTTCACTTCTTCCATGTTTTTTGATACACAAAACCTTGTTCAACACCGTGAATCAGTGGCAGCAACGGAATCCTCTTCCTCTATCAGTTTCTCGCTTCAAATGCCTGTCTTGTTAATCATCTTTCCTAACCCAACAGACTACAGATTGTACCTTGCTCTTCTCTATTGTGAAACTCCCTCATGGACTTGACAGCACCACATCGGACCTGAGCTTGCCGACGTGAATGAGCTTGGCTGCTAGTGTTTGTATTAAACCTTCTGGCAAGCGATCAAATGATCCATGGCTACTGACGTCATGACTTGGTTCAGTGAGAAGGAAAACTGGTTGCAACATTGATAGACCCTGAATTGTGAATAATCTTGTTCGACCTTCAGCTGCTAGGTTATAGGTATAGAAAATGGTGGCCCTGATACGAGAAGCTTGGGTGTTCCAGTAATTCCTGTATTTGAAACTTCAAAACCATGATGCTCCTATAATTCAACTCCATGGACTCCCAAGGTCGTCTAACAACCAATTCAGTTCTCTTTTCTCTTCTTTTCCGTCACATGACTCCAAAATACCTACAAAATGCAAAAGAAGCGTAATATACAAAAATACAAGAAAAAATAGTAAAGAAAAGTATAAGAAATTGACATTCAAAAGATGAATTTTAGGCACCTATCAAATTCCCCCACACTTAATCTTTGCTAGTCCTCAAGCAAACAAAATAAAACTAAAATACAACAACTCCTTATCGTCGAGATTACAGTCACTTTTAGCATAAATAACAAGCCTTTAAACCCCTAGGTGTCCCTAGTGGACGAGTTATAGTCTCGTGAAGGTTTACAAGAGGTGAACCTACAAAACCTTTTACTTCAAATTCTAATTACCTGTGAAGAATCTATGAACGAATCCAAAATGACTACATGAGGAGGTTCCTTGATGCAAATCCAATTCATATACATGTAAATAAAGCTCTACTCAGAAATTCAAACAACCACAATACTCGGAATCTAACTAACCACAATCACACATGAATAGATTAAGAAGATGGATATAGACATAGATGTTTGCGAGTGTTGACTAAAGTGAACGGCGTTTCCCATATCTGTCTGAAGGTCACCGCCAAGATGAACCTATGACCTAATGGATTGAAATACTGGTCTGAATTCTAATATCAACTCAGCTGGCATATACAAGGGAACCAGTGGTCGATAATCCTAATTTTAGATCAACTCAACTGGCATATACAAGGGAACCAGCAGTCGATTTTATTGAACAATAATAATAATAATTTTTATTTCTTTTTCTTTTTTCACTTTTTTTTTCTCCTTTTTTTCTTTTTGAATTGACAACATGATTAGATTTTTTGGATCCACGCGCATGATTCTTGTCAGCAGATTACATGGTAATTCCCAT
Source organism: Papaver armeniacum (assembly GCA_023531295.1). Taxonomy (NCBI): domain Eukaryota; kingdom Viridiplantae; phylum Streptophyta; class Magnoliopsida; order Ranunculales; family Papaveraceae; genus Papaver; species Papaver armeniacum. The sequence continues at coordinate 138,520 of JAJJWW010005477.1, read as the reverse complement.
GGATCCTGCGTTCCACGCTTGTTTAGGCGACGGAGACAGGGAGAACACACACATATTGCTATCCAAGTGTCAGTTTTTTTCCTTTTTTTTTCATATATATACACCGATTGGTCTAATTGGTCTGGTCTCATTTTTTTTGGTAGCTCAATTAGGGATGCACAAGACCCGCCCATCATACCCAAACCCGCACGTACCCGCTAAATCCGTGGGTTTTTAATCCGCACCCGCGCATTGTGGGTGCGGGGTTGGTTATGAGAATAAAAACCCGATGTCTATGGGTGCGAGGTTGTTTCTAGCTAATACCCGCCCGAAAAACCCGCTAAATATACACCATTGATAAAACTAATCGGAAGTCCTTCATCCTTGAGGATGCTAGGAGGAGAGACTTGAAGATGATAGAAGAGACATGAGTCACTTACTGTTGGTCTGGAAACTTTTATTGCTTAAGTTTTAATCTGAACTTTAAAGTTATCGTATTGTTTAATCTTTAAACTTGTTTTTATTGGACTTGTTTAAGCTTAACAATGAAGACTTATGTAGTTATGTTTATGGTTTGTTTTTTTAAGTTATCAAGAACTTAAGTAAGTAGTTTATTTAAACTTTAAAACATGTGTGTGAATGATTATTGAATATAAAGCGGGTTTAAACCCAAACCCGCCCAACCCGTAGCAGGCGGGTAACAAAACCCGCCCGCTGTTTGTGGGTGCGGGGTTGGTTATGAAAATAAAAACCCGCAGTCTGTGGGTGCGAGGTTGGTTTTAGCTAATACCCGCCCATGTGCAGCCCTAAGCTCAATCCTCTATTTCATCTAACAATGATAACAATTCGATGTTAGTGACCCACCAAATCACTTAGAGAAACAAAAAGTTTGCAAAAATAAAAACAGAAAGTGATATGGTGATGATTCCGAGATATGGTAACAACTATCATATAATTTCTAACACCTGAGCTCTGTTTTTTTAGTTAATGGGTTCCTCAACTCCTGCAATCAAGATGGTTCCATCCACTTATATTGTTTAGTGTCATCCTGAAGGCACACGTTTCTAGATTTTGAAGTTTATCATGCATTTTTTTTTGTTTTTTTTTAACTAAAAGCATCAAACTCTACCAATTATATACAAATTACATAAACTGATACTCCAACTCATAACTATTTCTGAACAATAGAGGATAAACACTAAACAAGCTATTTAGTTGGCATCTAATCCCAACTCAATCAATATATACCTCATCGTCAAGAAAAAATGCCATCTACTTTGAAAGGCTAGTGTTTATTCTAAATTGTTCAAAAATCTCTAAAAGTTAGAGTTTTGTGTACGTCAATTATTTGTTCATATTATACTCTACCCCCACACTTAAATCAAACATTGTCCTCAATGTTTCAAACCATTGCAAAAAGAATAAGAGGAATACTTGAAAAAGACAAGGAAGTAAGAATTGGAATTGTTCACCTGATTGACGCATACGAGAAACATTCAAAATAGACTCCCCATATATCAACAATCTGAAAATTTGAGGATCCACCCACAAAACAATCTGCATATATAGCAACAACTTCACAAGAATATTAGCAAATAGTGGGGAAATTGAAACCATCGTCTCATAAGAGTTACCCCCACACTTAGTTCTTTCTACACTCGGAAGTGTATACAAAACATAAGTGGAAGGAACTTCTATTCGTTCCTCTTGGCAAACCTGCATGGTGTTAGACTCAAACACATATGGTGGATACTTGGAAGCAAGAAATTCAGAAAGAACTTTAGAAGCACATAATTCCATCCCCAAATGAGGTATTTTCCTAAAAGTCGGGTTAACAACTCTATGAGAAACTACTTCAAGTTTGGGAGGATCATCATTAGATAGAGATTCATGAAAGGGTTAGACAAACCTTGCAAAACCTCTTGTATTTCGGTACTGCTGGACACTTCCATTCTCACATCACAAGAATTATCATTCTCACTCGAACTCTTGTTAAGACATTCACTGGTTTCTTCTATAACCAAGTCCTCCTCATCGAAAAAGAAATCAGAATCTTCCATAAGCAATTATCGTAATCCTTATGTTCTTCATCACAAGTTGACTTCTCATTCAAAGTATCGACTATCTCTTAATTTGGGGTACGGTGCACAAAGAAGTCATAATCATCATCGCTTTCATACACAACATAAGTCTTACCATCAATAATTATAGTGTTTCTAGACTCAACTTCTTCCTTTTGAATAGGAGAATGATCATTAAAATCATGAGTGGAGCTAGTAGCACCATAATTATCAACATTTTACAAGGGTTCATCATCCTCGGATTCTTCTTCTTGGGGCTCTTCTCCATTATCCACACGGCGGTTAAACTCTATATGTATGGCCCTAGAAATTTCTTGAAGAGTCTCTTCCGTTGCTCCCTCTTCTTCCATCTGCTCATATTGCTTAAAGAGTTTCTTTATGTTAACATGTTTTCCGCTACTACTCACAATAGGTTCTTGAGACCACGTCTCTTCCCTTTGAATGGGTAAAATATCATAAGTACGATCCAGAATAGGTTGAAATACACTATCATAGGTTTCACTTGGTACGAAACTCGACATGTTGGGAGTTGAGTTAATCTGGTTCCATGTACGTCGCAAATCCTTGAATTCGTTAGGCATCTGCAAGAAACTAGATTGGAATGTATGAGAAATATAACTATCCCCCCCATCCTTGTGATTTTCCACTTACATAACCACCAAAAGGTTGCTGCGATGTATGAGAATAATCACAAGGTCTCGTGGAATAGTCATCATAACCAAAAGATTGGTTTTGATTGTATCCCACATATGGTTGGAAGCTATTGTAAGAGTGAGACTGAAAATCATTACCATAGTATGCATGGTATTTTGAACCATATGTATTGTTCCCAAAAGGAAACATCTTGAACATTGTGCACACGCAAAAAGAATGATTGTTTGTACCTGAAAATAAGATTCTAAAAGAAACAAATTAATAAATAGCTAAAAAAATAAAAACTATATACAAAAACAGAAAATTAAATAACAACTCAAACTACCGACTGCTCCCCGGCAGCGGCGCCAATTTTGATGAGGTGTCGAACTCGCAAAAATAAATTCCTTACTTCTCTTACACTAACTAGTAGTACAATGACAAGCAGGTTTGTTCCTAAAGGAGAGTTGAGCTAAAGTTGTTAATTCAGTTTCTGAATAGAATAATGCAAATATGAGGATAAGAATGATCAAGGACTCTTTCTCGGTCACGAAACGTGAATCTAATTGATATAACTATGTTTCTGCAAAGTACCCATTACTAACAACCCTAGAATATTTAGTACGCTCAAATATCCCGCAATCTCTTAATTCACCGGACACGGAAGCGCTCGACTACCAGATTCTACTCATCAAGTTTCCTAGAAGTACGCCCTCTAGGTGTGACTTAAACAAATGCATTAAGTTCCGTGAGATAGGCTATTCATAGTGACAAATACAAAAGATCGATTCATCTACTAGTGTCATTCAATACATATGATTACTAAACAAAATCCCATCGTCAATAACCACATATTACTACTTGTATTAAGAGTCTCTAGACAATTACGGGTCGAAGAGTTCTCAATTAGCAATAGAACTATTAAGCTACCATTTAATTTGCAACTTAAACGATTGAGAAATAAATTCATAAACACTTTTGGCACGGTAGAGAATAAGCAATAACATAACAGTTTGCAAGAAACAGGCAGTTTAAATATCAATTTGGATTCATGTTTGGACGTCTAAATCGTCCCTAATCAAGATGAAATTAGCTATTGGAGTTCATGGAAAACAAAGCAAAACAATACAAAAATTCAAACCAAACAGCTGCAGGATGTGGAGTGTATGGACTGGTGGCTATTGTCTTGCGACTATCGTTGACTACGGAGATGGATGGTGGAACTGTCTGCTGTTGTTGGTCGTGAATCCAGGCAGTCTCTGTTATAGCTCAGAACTGGTGATGGTGGTGTGCTGGTGGTGGTATGAATAGATCTGGTGGGAGTATGCTATGCAAATGGTGATGGATATGCAGGCCTGCGCAGTGCTCTGGTGGTGTTGTACTGCTGCTACGGCTTGTGGACTGAAGTGCTGGTGGAGAATGGATGATGGAGTATGATGTATGTATGATGCTGATGGTGATGTGCTGGTGGAGATGCAGGTGCAGGTGATGGATGCATAGGTGAGATGATGGTTGTTCAGCGAGCAAAAGCTCGTTGAACCTAGGGTTGTTGGCAGCTGGTGACGGGGTATGAGATGATACTTTTTGTAACTTTTAGGTATTCTTTTATATCACTTTCCGTTTCTTGCTCTACAATCCTGCAATCGTCCCACTTTCCTTAACATACACAAACTCTCGACATTTATTAATCTTCGTCATTAATCCACAAAATCAACGGCAGAAACCTCAACCCCTTGACTGATTTCCGGTGCACTTTAATGTGACAAGTTTCGTGCCCCACTTGGCTTCAGAACCTCTCTTGAACTCTCTTGCCTGAACTTCTAAACCAAACCAAATCACCGGACCTATATGGCTGCACCACACTTCGTCTCACTGCTAACTTCTACTCCTCTCATACACGAGCCAATTGACCAACAAAACCCATGACAACTACCAGTCTTCTGCCGGAACTGCTGTTGGTATCTTCTTTGGTAATTACTTGTTCAAACTCAAACTCGAGCAGAATCCAGATTCCATCTTAACTAACTCATGTACACAACCATTGAACCCTGGAAAAGTTGGAGCAGTAGACTGGTCGTGATTGAACTTGAAACTGTAAAGAATTGGTCTTTCAGGCCTTTTCTCTAACACGTTCTGTGCAATTTGTTGATGTTTCAAAAATGAAATCTCTGTTGAATTCTACGACCAAATTCATTCTCCTTCCCCGCGGAAATGTCACATTCATACACAACCCATGTTCTTTATTCATTAATCTCTCGAAGGCAGCAAAACTTCACTTTTTCCCTGTTTTTAGATCCACAAAACCTTGTTCAACACCGTGAATCAGTGGGAGCAACAACATCCTCTTCCTCTATCAGTTTCTCGCTTCAAAAGCCTGTCTTGTTAATCATCTTTCCGAACCCAACAGACTACAGACTGTACCTTGCTCTTCTCTACTGTGAAACTCCCTCATGGACTTGACAACACCACATCGGACCTGAGATTGCCGGCGTGAATGAGCTTGGCTGCTAGTATTTGTCTTAAACCTTCTGGAAAACGATCAAATGATCCATGGCTACTGACGTCATGACTTGGTTCAGTGAGAATGGAAACTGGTTGCAACATTGATAGACCCTGAATTGTGAAAAATCTTGTTCGACCTTCAGCTGCTAGGTTATAGGTATAGAGAATGGTGGCCCTGATCCGAGAAGCTTGGGTGCTTCAGTAATTCCTGTATTTGAAACTTCAAAACCATGATTCTCCTGTAATTCAACTCCATGGACTCCCAAGGTCGTCGAACAACCAATTCAGTTCTCTTTTCTCTTCTTTTCCGTCACATGACTCCAAAATACCTACAAAATGCAAAAGAAGCGTAATATACAAAAATACAAGAGAAAATAGTAATGAAAAGTATAAGAAATTGACATTCAAAAGATGTATTTTAGGAACCTATTAAATTCCCCCACACTTAATCTTTGTTAGTCCTCGAGCAAACAAAATAAAACTAAAATACAACAACTCCTTATCGTCGAGATTACGGTTACTTTTAGCATAAATAACAAGCCTTTAAACCCCTAGGTGTCCCTAGTGGACGAGTTATAGTCTCGTGAAGGTTTACAAGAGGTGTACCTACAAAATCCCATCGTCAATAACCACATATTACTACTTGTATTAAGAGTCTCTAGACAATTACGGGTCGAAGAGTTCTCAATTAGCAATAGAACTATTAAGCAACCATTTAATTTGCAACTTAAACGATTAAGAAATAAATTCATAAACACTTTTGGCACAGTAGATAATAAGCAATAACAAAACAGTTTGCAAGAAACAGGCAGTTTAAATATCAATTTGTTATTTAAACAGGCAGTTTAAATAACAAAACATAAGCAATAACATAACTACCGAATATAGAGTAGCCCCAAAATGAGATTTTGCAAATATTCTCAATTTTTTGAATTTTGGTTGAGCCTATAATCGGTAGTAAATGAAGTTATCCTGACTTCCGATTATATAGTGGCTCTCTTTGCAAATATCCTACCATAATCGGTAGTCAAGATAGTTCATATAACTACCGAATATACAGTAGCCCCAAAAAGAGATTTTGCCAAAATCATCTATTTTTTGGATTTTGATTGAGCCTATAATCGGTAGTAAATGAGGTAAAATCTCGACTTCCGATTATACAGTGGCTCTCTTTGTAAATATTCAACCATATTCGGTAGTCAAAATGGTTCATATAACTACCGAATACAGAGTAGCCCCAAAATGAGATTTTACAAAAATCCTATTTTTTTTTTTTGAATTTTGGTTGAGCCTATAATCTGTAGTAAATGAATTTATCATTAACTTCCGATTAATAGTAGCCCCAAATACGCATTTAGCACAAATTCATGTCAATCGGTAGTCTCTGTGCGTTTCTTAACTACCGATTTACTCTCAACAATCGGTAGTTAAGAAATTTCCGATTACGGAAGGACATTAACGTATTCTAATATCTTTTGGACATCCCTTAACCTTGTCTATGGTTGGGAATAAAAAAGTCGCCCCTAATTCTTTCGGAGTCGACCCTAAAAATGCCAGGTTAAAAAAAAAAAAAAAAGTTGGACCGGTTTTAAGGAAGAATTAGATACGGATCCGGGTCAAGGATCGTCGTAGTTTTCACTCATCTTTTAAGGCTAAAAAAAGCGCGGGAGGCATCCTTCGATTCCCTCCTAACCAGAAAAAACCCTAACAAGTTTATTGTGGAAGTAGAATGGGATGGTCACATCCAGAGATTCCTCTCGAAGATTTACTAAAACTGAGTAAAGGGTTTATAGATATAATGATTTTAGGTTCTGGTTATCAATCTTCTGGTTCTATTACAACTTGGGATTCTCATAACATCCAGAAATGTATACAATGGGGTATTTTCTATGAAAATGTAAGTACTGCTCAAAATTATTAGTTTGAATAAAACATTTCGATAATTAGTCGCTAGATAAAACTTGATCACATTTGATTTGATTATATGTATTAATTGTTCTGAGGGTACTTGACCTAGACTTGACTCTGTTGACTTGTTTGATATGAGTATAATCTTCAGGTATTTAAGGGGTTAGAAAGTACAGATGATTATACAGGCTCAGTAAGGGAACTTGATGCAGCTCTACTCGAAATGACATCTAATCCTTATTTTCCCCAGGTTTACTGAAACTCATATATCTATGTTTTCTTTTTAGTATGATGAAAAAATTTAGTCTTTTTTTTTTTTTTTTTTTTTTTTTGCTTACTGATCGGGATTACTATGATCTTCTAGGGAATTAGACATCTATCATCTGCAACTCTAATGAAAGGGAGAGACTTAATATTGAGACATCTAATTCAGACGTTGCCCCTAAGAGATGTACATTTTACTGCTTTACTGACGGCAACTGTTGAATTGGAACTTGATAACCTTAAAAGAACGGAATATGATTTTCTTAATGTTTACTTTGAGAAGTTGTTGCTGCACAGTACATATTGTAATACTCGAGCACCTCAGTCTGTTTCAAATGTTAAGGTGCAGGGCAATTGCAGCAATGATCCTTTGGAATTTGTAATTCAAGAGATCTTAAAGAGGGAAAATTCAGTGTCTCGTGTACTGTCAGTTGAAACTGGGTTGACTATTCTATCAAAGAGTCTAACACGTGGAGAATTGGTCGGGAAGGAGAGTAGTTTATTGGAAATGCAATCACAGGATGGCACTTCTCTTATGTAAGTATGTAGTACTATCTGTGTTTGCTTTGTGTAATATGTAGTACCTTTTACTTTGTTTGTTTTTTGTGAAATGTAGTACCTTCTCGTTGCTGCCTTTCTTAGAAAACAGCATTGTTTTATTCAAGTTATTGAATCCAAATGCATAAACGGATACAGTTTGATTACTTTGTTAAACTTATATATTGTTTTTCACCGTCTGGTTCATCAAATATATCTAATTACCCTGTAACCCAATTACAGGGAATTTCAATTACTTTGAGCCAAATATGCATAAAGGTGTACTACTATCCTAACCAATCATTTTCATGTGAACTTAATGATATGTTTTTTACTTGCGAACAGGAGCAAAGAGCAGTTGGCTGAATTTGAGTTATGGAGTAAGTGGAGATCAAGGGGCCTTTCCTATCTGCTTGACGAAAGGACTATTAAATTGGTGTCAGGTGCTAAGTTAATATTTTCAGCCCCTGAAGTTCAATGGATTCAGGTGTTTGAACGAGTGAACACTTCCGATGGTGATGAATTGCTTGAAATAATAGTAAGTTGGTTCGACTATTTCCTAGAGATGCAATTTTCTTTAAGAATTGACACTAATAATCCAGAATAAACCAATAAAGTTTTCTCTAGAATGTGCAACCAAACACCTGTGAACAGTTTACAGATCATTAAGATTTGTTTTGGGAATAGAAGTTGTACTTGGTAGGAGAAAATATCTGCCAGAGACACCCGTTACCCTTTTGAAATCAGAATCATGTACAATAAGACTAATACTGATGCTTAAATTGTAACAGGAGCTCTGTTTGTTAGGTTACATTTCCAGCAGCTGGAATCCTCTAATCGAACACGTCATGTCAGTTTCTTATGACATTTGTTCCAAATCAATAAACTACCATGAAATGTTCAACCTACTGCAAGAGAGATCTCAATTTCCTCACTCTAAAGAAGAAACAAGGAATTCAAAGGTATTTCTTACTACAACTTTTCATACATTAGAATCTTTACATTCTAGTTTCATATTTTGAGTTTGCGAGTTCTCATCCATGCTCCTTACATTTGTAAGTTAGTTGGGTGTTCTTAGAATTTTGTGATTTCTGTTTGTCTCGGAATGCTCGTAATAGGAAAATGACATTCTTGAATATTTGGCGGTGTTAATGAGGAGTCAATCTCACGCGTTTTGGAAATTATCACCGATTCTTCCAGCAATTGCAATTCCTATCTGGTATGTAATTGTATCACTTCAGTTAATATCATTTGTAAGAGTAAATAACCCATGTATAGTGAGGCAACTTCTTAACAGATACTCACCTTACTGTGCCTGCATATTAGGCACGTATCTGTGCCTATTGCATGCATTTCCACTAACTCCAAAAACATTTCTACGCAGGTCACCCTTATTCAAATTGTACTTAACTGGGATAGGGGCAATGTTCAAAGGAAATCTTTACAAAACAAGGTTATTCCCATAAATCATATAACCTTTTTCTTCTAGTAAGAATGAATGCTTTGGGATAACATTTGTATCCTTTGCTATGCCTGGGATGATCTTCCCTGCAGGTGCTGCAGCTGCACACTAGAGGTGAAGGAGCACGAGGACTGTAAGTTAATCCTAATGAAGCAATACTGATACTGAGAGTCAGTTGTCATATTAAGGAAATATTTTGGAACCATTTGTATGAAGGAATTGAATATTCAGAGAAATGGAACTTTGGAACCCAAAACCGTAAGAAAAGACTGACACCAGGACCCGTAATCCTGATTCTAGTGAGCTGGAAAACCAGAAATAGCTTATTTACTAGGTTTTAGTGCTGGATAGAAATATGGCCAGGAAAGACATCAGCCCATATTATGTCATTTTCATATCAACTCCATTTAACCATTAAATTATATTTGTTAACTAATTATGGTAATAAACTCAAAGGTTCATTTGATTTATTAAGATATCCGAACTAGAAAACAACTAGCATATTTTGCCGCCAAATGGGGTCTCTGTTTATCGCTACTGAGGGGTGTTTAGAGTTTTGGTTGATCTAGGCTGCTCCTAACTGTTACCCAGCCAGGCTCGTGTTTGATGCAAATTAAGATGGCAACTAGGCGGCCCAAGTTTCTTTTCATTTCCGATTAACCTTTTGCATCTACCTACTCCAAGAAAAAACTAATTAACAGATGTCATTACACTGTTTAAGATAATTCAGTGTTACCATATTCTAACCTAGAAGAGCAAAAAAAAATTGTTTTATAAAATGTGCATGTAGCATGCATAGTTCAGTTTTTTTATTTTTTTTGATGTTTGGATATGTTATGTTTCATATATCTCCAGGTGACCTTGCTGAAAGGATTTGGTGTCTCGTCGTTTTCAATATCCATGGTTCACATCAAAGAGCCATTACTAGTTGCAATCTTGACTCATTAGGGTAAGAAGCCTTTTGAACAACCACGAGGACTGACTGTGAGACACTGGTGGTGTGACTATTGATTTAGTGGTAGGCCAGACCTCTTCAAAAGCTACTTCAGGGTTAAGAAACTCGGATAAAACTCTCGAGTGCTTCAGGAAAGGCGAGGAAGTTTGGAATGACAGGAGGCTTATTAGGCATGGGTATTGAAGACGCTGATTCTAGAACAGGAGCTGTCTTTATGCACTTGGTACGAGACTCCATCTGCCAAGAAACCCCCATTGAATTAGGACATTAAAGCAGACGTAGCATTGGCGGTAATCTTAGAGGTGGAATACACAGCCATGACCCTTGCATTGATCAGGACATTTAAGCTCCAGCTGTTTGGAACAAAGTCAAAGAATCGTATACTTTTTTTTGAAGATAAGGTAGATATATAGAAATAAAACAGAGTCTGCTAATCATTTTATTCTGTCTCGTTGGAGACAGACTCCAAATGAGCTATCCTAATTTTTTTTTGAAGATAAGATAGATATCATCAAGAGTATAAAGCGCAGTTTGACTAAGTTTGCCTATGTAAGTGGTGGTTTAGATTTGTCTAGAAAGAAGATAAATTTACGGTCATGGTTTGTTCAACTTAAATATTAGTATAAGTGTTTGTCTCATTATTTTCTCATAATAAATGATTTATTAATTTTACATCATAAATGTCCCTTAATTAATATATATATATAAATTATTTGAATAGATAGTAGTGGTGCGGTGGTAGTAGAATAAGTAGTAGGTGGTGGAAGCGGTTGCGAGTGTTAGTTAGTGGTGGAGGCGGTTACATTGGTTTTGGTGGAAGAAATAGTGGCGGTGGATGGTTTTAATGGTGGTGGTACTGGTTTTTTCTTTTGGAATCAAAAATAATAAAAAAAGGTTTTTACATTGTAGTTGCAGGAAATCCTACACTACACCCCTCACTAGAATATACACAATTAAGTCATTTTAAGATGAATGATTATGATTTCTATTGATTGAATACTTGAATCTTTACAATATGAAATAGAAATGAGTTAAGGAATTACAATCACTCTAAAACTTTCTCTCTCCTAAAGACTTGCTTAACAATCCAAAAAGAACTCTCCCCTCAACTCTTAGAGACTTACTCAACCCTTTATATAGGGTAGTATACGATGGATGACAACTTGACTAAGTTGTCCTGCACCAAATTAGAAAAATCCAACTCTACTCTCTCATACCAAAATTCCATACTTGTTTCTAATGATAAGAAGTTGCGATCTCCGATTGAAAGGTTTGATGGGAGACTTCGTTTGATGATGCCATGGGTATGCAGGAATAACTTCATGGCTTTAATTCCAATATCTCTTTTAATCTTTTATTACGGTTTATTATGCAGATTCTGAGAAGAAGCTTCGTGCCGTCGTTTCTATCGCAAGGGGGAGATTTGATTACATGTCTCATTTGAAAGACACCCCCTCAAAGTGAAATCCTTGTAGATGAGATTTTCATGTCTAGACCCTCTTGATCCATGTACATGTTGATCCTCCTGAAGTAAGTGATGATGAAGTCCTAATCCTCTGATAGTGATTATGACTATGAAAGCGGCGAAGATCTCCCCATAAGGAAGTATGAAGATCGAATAGAAAAATTTCTGATGAAAGTCCAGCAATTGGCGAGAACAAGGTGATAAAACATTTGAAGAAAATCCATCAACTGGCGGATGTGATATAAAGGCGCGAAAAGTCTCAACCACCCTTTGTATTTGATGATCACAGAATTCCTTTTTGTTTGAATGACTTAACTCTTTTGATTGAGTAATTTCCATATTTCTTTTTCTTTTCTTAGTTAAGACCACCTTAGCATGTTCAGAGTTTTTATTATAAATCCATCCCAATCAGGGATTTGATTTTAATTCTTCTCACTAGTCGCGAGGCATACCCATTTTCATGCAGAGGCCCATTGACCTAGACCTCCTAATAGAGGTCTTCCCCTGACCTTTCATCGAATTGATGTAAAGACCCATTGATCTTGAATTTTCAAGTATTTTTGCCTTGTTTTAATGACATTGCCGTCGTGCGAAATTCCCCATTGATCTCGCCTTACCCTCGCGTTAGTATTATTGCCTCTTCGGGATCATTGCACAAATATGACAAAAATTCTCTTACAAAAACATAGCCTTATGACATTTCGCGATTCTGTTTTGACACCCCTAATGGAGGCGTCGCCCTTATATCATCTCCCAGTTGCCCCTTCAAGGGCGAAACATCGGCCATATAATCCGGTCTGCAATGACAAAGAATCCCTTATACCTATATGGTTTATGGTTAGACTGCACCTAAGTGGATTTTTCTTCGGGACAACATATGCCAAGACTTGCCAAGAATGGCCAGGAGTAGGTTCATCCATCCCGGGCACTGCGGCTCAACTGCCCAGGTTACCTCGGCGCCTTGAGCATGCACTCGCTCCTTGGAAGAGACCTCGTCGCCCAACGGTATAACCTTATATATAGTTGGGAATCCAAGACATAGGCTTTCATGGGCCCCAAATTTTCATGACTCGGGCTTCGGGAGCGGTGTAACCTTCCCCTGAGCCATGTCGAGATACCCCCTTATATGACGACTCTTAGGTCTTACATTTGCCCTCTTACGAAATGTTATTCGCGAACTAAAGTGTAATAAAGGTTAACATTGGTTTTGGTGGAAGAAATAGTAGTAGGTGGATGGTTTTAATGGTGGTGGTACTGGTTTTTTCTTTTGGAATCAAAAATAATAAAAAAAGGTTTTTACATTGTAGTTGCAGGAAATCCTACACTACACCCCTCACTAGAATATACACAATTAAGTCATTTTAAGATGAATGATTATGATTTCTATTGATTGAATACTTGAATCTTTACAATATGAAATAGAAATGAGTTAAGGAATTACAATCACTCTAAAACTTTCTCTCTCCTAAAGACTTGCTTAACAATCCAAAAAGAACTCTCCCCTCAACAGACTTACTCAACCCTTTATATAGGGTAGTATACTCTAAAACTTTCTCCTAAAGTGGATGACTCTAAGTTTTATTTTTGGGAATGGCTTGCGAAATATCTCAAGCGTACAAGTATCAATTCTCGCGACACTCCTAAATTTCGCCATATTTTCATATCTTCCTCGCGTTCTGGCTGTCGTCATTCATTGCGTCATTTATTTTACTTCCCTGCGATTCCCTCGCAATGTCGTTATTTATTAATCTCGCGAAGTATTGATGTTGCGATATTCTGATCTTACATCTTGCCTCTTCTCATGTCTTCTCTGCGAAGGAGAGAATGTCATGAGAACCAACATTTTGAGATGCCGCAATCGTCAATTTTCCATCAATTTTCTGCCGACAAGATTCCGTAAATTCAGGAATGACTGTTTACACGTATCTAAAATTTCCCTTTTTACCGGCACATTTAATGTTATCCGGTTACTCTTTTCTCGTCTATTTAAAGGCGGATTCCTTGTGAAAACATTTCTTTCCTTTTACTTCGTCTTCTTCATCGTCTGCAACTTTTTTCTGTGCTTTTCTTCATCATCTTCTTCATCGTTTTCCTGCTACTATTCTTCTCGCCTCTTGTTTCTATGGCATCAAGGTTCGTTAATTTTGCTTGAATTTGATCATTTTGTGATTGATCTCTCTTATTGAAGTCTGTTTTATCTTGATACCTGTTCTTCTTTTAACGACTCCTCTGTCATTTTTATTTTAGCAAGAACAAACCTACCACCAAGTTCACCATTGTGAACCCTAATGTCTCCATGAGCTCGCAATCGAAATCCACTGCTTCTAAAAGAAAGCCTGCGAGTAACAAGGTATTTAAGAAACACTTATCTTTTAATAACAATATTGTTGCCTCTGTTTCTTATTTAGCTTGTACTTCGCAGATGACAAAAATGCTTGATAAGTCCCCCAAGAAGCCTCGCCATTCTAAACCCGTTGCGCCTTCTGTCACTTTTCCTACATTCAAACTTATAACTCCTACTGCGATATCTTCGCAAGAAATCCCTACTACTTCTCCCAAAGATAACATTTTTATGCCTGAACTTCTCATAGATCAACTCCCTCATAACAGTCCCATTGCGAATGAGCCTATTTCTTCTTCCATTGTTAATGCCTCTACCATTCCTCCAATCATTAACCCTCCCGAGATTTCTTATTCTCGTGATGTTCCTTTAACAAAAGATGATTCATCTCTTCCTTCTTCTATCACTGTTACTTCCTTTTCTGAGCAAATCCCTCTTACTAAGGAAAATTTAGAAGGAATAGATGTGGCTTTCAAAGTCCTATCTGATATTGTGAACGATGCTAAGAAGACTTCTGTCGATCCTATCAAGTCTGATATTTGCGAGATTTTGAGCAAACACCTTGGTCCTGACAGAGTTTCACAAACATCCTTGGAGCAAGAAATTACCACTTTGAAGAATGATCTCCAAGATATGACTGCAAAATGTAATACTCTCCATCTTGAGAATCAAAAACTTCAAAATGTTTCACTTTGGATCGCGATAACCTTCGCAAGAAGAATGAAGAACTAAAAGGTATACTCTTGCCTCTGTCTTGTCCATTTTTTTTTTTTTTTTTTAAGACTCAAGTCCTTGTTCGCCCTTCAAGCTTTAAACCGAAAAACGAAAAATGGAGATATATCGGTTGGAATCTACTTTCTTTGAAGAAGTTCGAGTTGATAGAGATGCTTGGAAGGAGCAAGATAACCAATTAGATAATCTTCATACATATTCTCGTTGATCATATAAATAATCTTTCTAAAGAAAATGTTGATTTAGCTCGAAACAAGACTCATTAAGTAATGACTTATCTCGCCTCTCTTATTCTTTGACCAAAGCTAATTTGGAGTTGGAAACTTTATCAGATGAGAATGGAACTCTTTCTCAAGAGAAGCGAACTCTATTAAACAAGGTGGCGATTTACTCGCAATAATATGATGTTTGTCAAAAATTATGTAAAGAGCAAGAACAATCTCTTTGTTCGCTGAGAAACCAACTTGAAGAAGTTACTGCCGAGAAGGATAAACTGATTTAGGGTAGAATAACCTTAAGTGTAAAAGCAAACCAATTCAAGGATCAATGTTCCAAACTAGAAAAGTCCAACTCTTCCATTACAAAAGAAAATGCTTTACTTATTTCCAACGAAAAAAGTTGGCGATCACGTCTGAAAGGTTTAATTGGAGATAACTTTGACAATGCCATGGATCATTTGGAGAATAGTTGTTCAGCTCTAATCCAACATCTTACCTCGCAGAAGGAAGGTAGTCATAGAAGTTGACTTCCTCATCTATTCTTTCTTTATCAAGCCTTCATATTTTTTGTTTGTATAATTCTTTTATTTTTGTTTTGCAGAGTCTGAGAAAAAACTTCACTCCTCCATTACTGCTTTGAAATCCGATTACTCAAAAATCCGCCAGGAGAATGGAATACTCACTGCTTCTCTTGCACGTTCTCGCGATAGGGCAGAAAGAAAATTCGACTATATGCGTGACTGTAAAGATATAGAGAGCAAAAATCAGCAGAAAGCACTTCTTCGGCAATTTCATCTTAGAGCAGAAGTTCTTGTGAATAATGTTTTACTATCTAAATCTCTTGATCCTGTGTCTGTTGATCCTCTGGAAGTAAGTGATGATGAAGTTTCTAATTCTCCTGATAGCGATTGTGATTATAATACCGGCGAAGAACTCGAGAATGAAGAAACTGTCTCTCCTAATGAAATTGTCAATGATGATGTCGCGAATGAAACTGTCAATGAAGAAGGATCTGCTGGAAATATATTAGCTAGCGAAAACATAGATAAAGTCGCTGAAGAAAACCCAACATCCCCTTCTAGTGAAAAAGCTACTATTTGAGAAATGATTTTCTCTTGTAATCTTTCTTCTCGTACTTTTGCTCCTTTATGTACTTCTATCATCTTTTTTGATGTATGTACTCGTTTGCGTTACTCTTTTTTCTTTTAACAAGTATAATTTTTAGTATTTAATAATTTTTGGTGCTTCTTCTTTCTTTCTCCCTTATGTTGAAATTCACTGTTGCGACAAAATCGCAGGACGTCTTTACATTTTCATGTATTGACCCATTGATCTTGCCTTATCATTGTTTTTGTGTGGTCTTATTTTGCCTTCCTAGTTAAAGGTCTTATTTTGCCACCCCTCATTTTGCATCAATATGACAGGTCTAAACATTCTTGCGAACATAAAATCCCGTAATATTGACGTCTTGCGACAAGATCGCAGGACGCCCTTACACTTTCATGTAATGACCCATTGATCTTGTCTTATCGTTTCTTTAGTATTTTTGCCTCTGCAGGATATTTCATTTGCGACAATATGACAGGCCTAAATGTTCTTGCGAATATAAAGCCCTATGACATTGCCGTCTTGTGACACTTATCAGCTCCCTAATGGAGGGTGCCGCCCTTATCATCTCCCTGGTTGCCCCTTCAAGGAGGCGTACATCGGCCATACAAGACTAGCTCCTCCCATCCGGTCTTAACAACAACCAGTTGTTTTCGAAGCCTCTTATCCCTTATACCTATAGGGTTTATGGTTACGAGACTACACCCTAAGTGGAGTTTTCTTCGGGCCGAGTGCAACATATGCCAAGACTTGCCAAGAATGGCCGAGACACTTCAAATGCCCCAGCACTCTTGGCTCAACCGTGTACCCCGGCGCCTTGAGCATACACTGACTCCTTGGAAGAGACCCTCGGGCGTCCAACCAGGGTATAACCTTATATATATAGTTGGAAATCCAAGGTATCTCTCCCGGATAGGCTTTCATGGGCCCCAAATCTCCATGACTCAGGTTCCAGGAGCGGTGTAACCTTTTCACTGAGCCATGTCAAGAGATACCCCCTTATATGACGCACTTTAGGTCTTACATTTGCCTCTACGAAATATCATTCGCGAACTAGGGTGTACGCCATAAAGGTTTGTCCCATTCACTCACTCATTCATTTTTGTCAATTCGTTCAATCATTCATTTTTGGTTAATATTTGTCAATTCATTTGCGAGATTTTCGCACATTCTTTCTTGATTTCGCAATATCTTTGTCGCGGGAACATTTCATATCATTTCATTCATTTAACATTTCAGAATTTATTCTTTCTTTTCCATCTTCTATGGGTAATATTTCTTGAGATATAATCTATTCCATGGTCTACCCAATCTCTGGCCCACATCTTTGCCTTCTGGATCCATTAATCTATATGCCCATGTTCCAACTATCTCCTTGATGATATAAGGTCCATCCCACTTTTTCACTAACTTGCCACCACTTTCTCGCTGATATATTGGTGTTTCTCGCAACACCATATCACCTGGTTGAAACTCGCGTGTTTTGACACGTTTGTTATATTCTCTGGCCAATCTTCGCTGATAATTCTCCATATCTTTGTAGTGCTCTTTCTCTTTTTCTTCTAACTCATCTAATTTAACTAAAATGTTACCCGCACTAAGATTTTTCTTCCAAGCTTCTCTCTTTGTTGTTGGAATAATAACTTCGCATCGGAAGTACAGCTTCAACACCATAGGTTAGACAAAATGGTGACATCCCCGTAGCTTCTCGCCTTGTTGTATTATAAGCCCATACTTGCATTATGCACTTGCTCACACCATGCCTTATTATGCCCTTCTAGTTTTTTCTTCAATATATCATCGATTGTTTTATTTGTTGCTTCGCTTTGTCCATTGGCCTGCGGGTATAAAGGAGTTGATTTCCCACATTTTATTTGAAATGCATTAAGCAATAATTCTATATTTTGTCCCTCAAACTGTTTCCCATTGTCGGATACCAACTGTGCTGGAATTCCAAATCTGCATATTATGTTTTCAAATATGAAAGTAAAAATATCTTTGTCGTGAATATGTTGTACCGCTTTTACTTTTGCCCACTTTGTGAAATAATCTGTTGCGACAATCAAATATCTCCTTTGCCCTGTACCTGGTAAAAATGGTCCTACAATGTCTAATCCCCACTTTCCAAAAGGCCATACACTTGTTGAAGAAGTTAACGGCGCACCTGGTGCATGTATTTTCTTTCCGTGTCTTTGACAATCTTCGCAACGTCTTGATATTTGTTTCGCATCTTCATGCATATATGGCCAATAATAACCTTGAATTTTCGCCTTATGTGCTAAAGATCTTCCGCCACTATGATTGCCAGCATCCCCACTGTGTAGCATTTTTAACACTGCTTCTCCTTCCTTTCGTGTTAAACATCTGAGTGAGGGTCCATTAAAGGATCTTCGGTACAACACTCCGTCTCTTAATTCATAATTTGTTGCACGGCTTTTTAATTTATGCATTTCTAATCTATTTCTTGGTGTTTCTCCTTTCATTAGATAAGCATGAAGTTCTGTCCTCCAATCCTCGCAATGGGATCTTTGTGCTTCCTCTTCTATGAGCATTACTTCTTCTTCTTCCTCTTCCTCTTTGTTGATTGATGGTGATTGAAGTGTATGTATTTTTATGCATCTCGCAGATGGATCTGTCATCATACTCGATATAAAAGCAAAAGCGTCTGCGAGTCTATTGTCTTTTCTTGATATGTGTCTCCACTTTATTTTTGGTATCTTCGCTGACAATTCGTCAACAAGCTTTTTGTACTTTTTCAAGGATGCTTCATTTGTAGTATACTCTTCTTTTATCTGGCGAATAGCTAACTGAGAATCACTGGTAATTCTTACATTCTCCAATTTCATTTCTATTGCAAATCGCAGAGCATGTATTATAGCTTCATACTCTGTTTCATTGTTAGTAGACGCGAACTCCAATCTGAAAGAAAAAGCCATTTTATTGCCTTCTGGCGAAATTATGATGATCCCAATTCCGTTACCTTCTCCATTTGATGATCCATCTACCAATATTTCCCATCTATTTGGCTCTGTTAATAAATCCCTTGGATTTCCATGTTCTTCTTCTATATCCATCATTTCTTCCACTGCCTCATCTTCTTCTAATGGAAATTCTGCTAAAAAATCCGATACGACTTGCGATTTTGGTGAGGACAACACTTCATATTTGAGTTTACAATGACTGACTTGAGCATTCCACCTTTCAACCCTTCCTGATCTTTTTGAATTTTTCATCACTGACTCAATTGGTACTTTTGTCATTACCTTTACCGTGTGCGCTTCAAATAGATGCGAAGTTTAAACGTTAAATAAACTAATGCCAAAATTAATTTTTCAATTTTTGAATAGTTTTTCTCTGCAGCATTGAATGTTTTACTGATGTAATAGATTGGTTTTTCCACCCCTGCGTCCATTCGCAATAATACCGCGCTTAGTGCATGCGAGGTTGTCGCGAGGTAAATTAATAATTCCTCCCCGTCTTCTGCTTTTTGTAATATTGATATATCCATTAGATGTTCTTTTATTCCTTGCAATGCCTTTTCACACTCAACCGTCCACCTAAACTTCGTTCCCTTTTTAAGTATGTTGAAAAAATGTTTGCACTTATCAGATGATCTCGAGATGAATCTTCCTAGCGAAGCTAATAATCCATTTAATTTTTGCACATCTTTCACTGTTGCTGGCGTTGGCATGTCTCGAATTGCTTGTACCTTCTCCGGATCAACTTGTATTCCTTCTTTTGATACAATATATCCTAATTTTTTTCCAGATGCCACTCCAAAGGTACATTTTTCTGGATTTACTTTGATGTTGAAATGTCTCATTTGTTCGAAAATTTCTTTCAAATCTCGCACATGATCTTTTGCTTCTTTGCTTTTTATTAACATGTCATCCACATATACCTTTAATGTTTTATGTATCCATTGTTCGAATACTTTCTCCACCATCCTTTGATACGTCGCACCGGCATTTCGCATTCCGAATGGCATTTTTGTGTAACAGTATAATCCTTTTGGGGCGAAAAAGGCAGTATGTTCTTGGTCTTCTTCGGCGAGAGGGATTTGATTGTATCCCGTATATCCATCCAGGGAAGATATCCTTTCATTTCCTGCTGCTGATTCGACCATCTCATGAATATCCGGTAAGGGAAAACTATCTTTTGGACAAGCTTTGTTTAAATCGGTGAAATCTATGCAAATTCTTATTCCTTTTTTCTTCTTCTTCTATTTGAGGATGATAAGTCGTCATGAACTACGACCATATTCGCTATCCATTCGGGGTATTTTGCTTGCCTAATAATGCCAACATCAAGCATCTTCTCAACTCTTCTTCTATTTGAGGATGATAAGCTGTTGCGATCTTTCTAATTCTTTGTTTGAATGGTCTGGCATTTTTATCAATCTCTAATTTATGAAACACTACAGATGGATCTATTCCAGGCATCTCATCCATATCCCATGCGAAGATATCTTTATAATCTCGCAACAAATCAACGGTCTTTATTTCTTCATCTGCCTCCATTTTAGTTCCGATTTTTAATATCTTGGGTTCTTCTTCAGTTCCAATATTCACTTCCTTTGTTGGTTCTGCCGCAATGTAGCTAGCCTTCGTTTCTCCCATGGGTGTTGGTCCTCTTATTTCCTTTGCGAGATCACTCTCTTCACCACATATACCTTTTCCTTCTTCCGCTCTTATCATATATGTTCTAAATTCTTCTTCCCTTTTTGCTGCTTTTGCCATCTTCTTGCGATCTTTTCGCCTCTTCACCCGTTCTTCATAATGTTTTACTTCGATTTGATGATACATTCTTCCTTCATCGGTATCTCCTCTGATTTCGCCAATTCCACTCAGCATAGGGAATCTGATACATTGATGAAATGTTGATGCTACAACTTTTATTGCGTGTATCCATGGCCTTCCCAACAACATGTTATATGGTGATTCCATATCTACTACACATAACGTCACATTTGTTTCAATTTCTCCCAACAAAATTCGTATTTTTATTTCCCCTTTAAGTTTTGTTACTGATTTGCCGAAACCATAAACATGACATGTTGCGGAAGTCATTTCTTCATCTTTGTACCCCAATTTTTTATATGCATGATAAAACATTATATTCATTTGAACTCCCGTATCCACTAAAGTTCTATTTATTGCCCATTCTTCCATTGTTTTTGTTAATTTTCATTCTTCTTTGCTGGAACTTATCGTAATCACTAGTGGAGATGTGTGATTTAAATTCTCTCCTGACATCTCTGTTGCTGTGAATATAATTCTCTGTTTTTCCCATTCTTTCAAGGGTAACACCTTCTCTGCTGTTATAATTTTCTTTCCTTCAAAATCTCTTTTATGTATTCTCCCTTTGATACTTTCATGAAATTTATTAACCATTGATTTTGAAATCATATTACATTCCAATTCTTTATTACTCTCTCTGATTCTAATTTTCTTCAATTTATCCATCATACTCTTGATTTTTACCGTTTTAGTGACAATATCCAATCTCTTATCTTCAATCAGTCCCTGTTTCTAGCGCCATTATGTAGTTGCAGGAAATCCTACACTACACCCCTCACTAGAATATACACAATTAAGTCATTTTAAGATGAATGATTATGATTTCTATTGATTGAATACTTGAATCTTTACAATATGAAATAGAAATGAGTTAAGGAATTACAATCACTCTAAAACTTTCTCTCTCCTAAAGACTTGCTTAACAATCCAAAAAGAACTCTCCTCTCAACAGACTTACTCAACCCTTTATATAGGGTAGTATACAGTGGATGACAGCTAAGCTATCCTTTATTTTCGGGAATGGCTTGCGAAATATCGCAAGCGTACAAGTATCAATTCTCGCGACACTCCTAAATTTCGCCATATTTTCATATCTTCCTCGCGTTCTGGCTGTCGTCATTCATTGCGTCATTTATTTTACTTCCCTGCGATTCCCTCGCAATCGTTATTTATTAATCTCGCGAAGTATTGATGTTGCGATATTCTGATTTTACATACATGACGGGTAACATTGTGAAAAATATAGTTGGTTGTTTTTGACATGGTTAATAAAGACGGGTAACAAATATTTCGGGGATGATACCAAATCATATAAGACAAAATGATCATGATCATTGGATCAAATGGTACCACTGCTATCTTTGGTAACCGTTCGTACGCATGGTTTTCAATATTAACAAAAAACATATAGTTTAATAAATTAATTGACGAACTAAGTTTGCTCAACCTAAACTTTATACATGACGTCTGGGATAAAAAGTTAGAAGTGCGCCCGATATTCTACGAGGGATGGGAAGTGGCGGTGGTGGAGAAAGAAGTGATATATGGTGGTTTTATGGTGCTGGCGGGTATTGGTGAGTAGTAATTACTATGTTAATTATGTGCCGCTACAAAAGGGTAACACTATAAACTAGAAATGTGGTTGATCATTATATGGTGCTGGCGGGTATTGGGATGTCACGTTATATAATAAATACTAAAAATTACATATTTAGTATCAAGATCACTCCCTCCAATAGATAAATCTACGATTGTATTGAGATCCCGTAAGCAGAGCACAAGTTGTCTTTTGGATTTCTAAATGATAATGAATATAATGAAACGCTCCCTCTCGGTTTGTCCAATGAAAACTGAAACCTTTTAAACAAAAATCAATCGAACAACACTTAGATGGAGCACATCACCACCAGTGTAAACTTCTCTGAATTGCTACATATCCAGTGAAATTTTTACGGATTGATATGGTGATTTTGTCCTACCGTAATTTTTAATGAGGCATGCAATTAAATCTCTAATAGTGATTTTTTTAAAGGTATTTAATAATTATGAAATTCTCTTATAATTTTTATTCATGCAAGTATTGATTGAACTTGGGTTCTTTTATATTTTTGATACATATAGGGTATTCTCTTTGTAACACTGATGTTAGTCTCTCATTTTTCCCGTTAGCACTCTGTTTTGATCTCGGATTTATAGTTATTTGACTAATGTTAGGGTATTTGTTTAATCTCAAGGCCGATTAAACCCAATGTGTGTTCTACGAATTGAAGGCGCCAGAAGTTTTTTTCGGCTCTACTTTGAAACTAATAATTTTTCTTCAGAAGGTTATTTGAATTTATGTAGATACAGATATCAATATGACTATGTTCTTTATTGTTCCAAATTACTTGAGTAACACTAGATGTGAGAACACCACTCATGCACTACTTAGCATAGTTGATGCAACATTTTTTTTTATCCACAAATTTCTTCAATTTTATGTTATAAATATGATTGAGCTCACACATGTACATCTCAGCCTTCCAATAGTCTTCATTTTTATAACTCTCACATTTGCAAAAATAAAATAAAATAGTTTTTATCTATAATAGGGAAAATATTATGGGTTTTTGCTTCAGAGCCTTAGTTATTCATAAACGTCATGGAGTTGGATTGGCAGTTTAGGTATATGTACTCGTTAGATGAACTATTCTTTTGAAATTTAAAATTACGGTGGGATGGAATAGTAAATGGGGAAAATACCCATTGTTTGTTTTTAGATTTTCATGTTGGGACAACATTATTACTCCATCCAGATAATAAATCGAAATAATATGCTTAATTAAAATAAAAAGATCACGTAACCCATTATTTTTCTTGCCAATACCTATATGAATATCAAAATAACTACCCACGAAAAAGTGAAGCAAGACGAATGTGAACAATATCGTATTAGAGACAAAAACATCCCGTGCTGTTACCACGGGTTAAGCCCTAGTCTAGAATACAAAACAAAGCTTGGCTAAGTTAGGCTAGATAAAGAGCGTCCGAGATTTGTCTAGGAGGGATAAATCTACGGTCGTGGTTTTTTTAACTAACCATTATAAATACTTTATTAATTAGTGTCCTATTAATTGCTCATGATGAATGCTTAATTAATTTCTCATGATAAATGTTCATTTAATGAATCTAATAAATACATATTTTTATTAACAAATAAGTTTATTAAAAACTATATATATATATTGATCGGTAAAGAATTTGGTGCTGGTGAGTTTCGAACTCAGGCAACTGGTATCATCACCCAATGACTTTACCACTGTACTACAATGACCCCGGTTAAAAATTATATTAATAATTTTTAATGGTGGTAGTGAAAGAAGCAGTGGGTGGTGGAAACAGTGGCGGGTACTTAGGAGTGGTGGAGGTGGTAACATTACTGGTGGTGGAAAAAATAGTGGGCGTGGATTGTTTTTAAGTACGGTGGTGGATGTTAGTGAATAGTAGTGGACAATAATAGTTTTGTGTCTTTACAAAATGGGCAACATTTTATTGTGATAGATGTAGTTGCCTGTTTTTAGCACAACTGGTAAGGACAAAACACAAATATTTTGAGGAGGATACTAAATCATATAAGACAATATGATCATGACCGCTGGATCACCCAAATGGGATCCCATCTATTTTTAGTCCCCGATCGAATAAATCACGGTTTTTAGTATTAAAATAAAATTGATTACATTTCTAGAATACAAAAAAAAGTTTGGACAAGTTACGCTAGATAAAGAACGATCAAATTTATACTTTCAGAACATAAATCTACCGCTATAAATGATCACGTTTAATTAAAATTTAGTAATAAATGTCCAATTGATATTTCGTAATAAATGTTTCTTTAATTAATCAAATGAATATATTTTTGGTTGATATATAATAAATTTATTTGATATTAACCATATCAATAAGCATTAATGATGGTTGTGATGGTAGGCAGTGGAGGGTATTGGTGAGACTGGTGGAGCGGTGACGATAATGTGGTGGTGGAAGAAGTAGTGGTAATAGGGTGAGAAAAGGGGTCCTAAGATAGGTAAATTAAGCACTAATGGTGGTTGTGATGGTGGGCGGTGGTGGTGGATCGGCGGTGGTGGTGGATCGGCGGTGAGTATTGGTGAGACTGGTGGAGTGGTGACGATAATGTGATGGTGGAAGAAGTAGTGGTAGTAGGGTGAGAAAAGGTGTCCTAAGATATGTAAATATTTAGTCACCCTTGGTTATTTTTTTTTTTGTATTGTTTTAATTTGATTTTAGTTTTCAAATTACTTTTTTAATTATTTTTTAAAATTAAAATAATTTTTAAAGGCCAGATTTTTCCAAAAAAGAAGATGTTGTGATTTTAAGATTTGCCGAGTAGGGGCCGGAAGAAAAATGAAACCTATAAAAATTTGAGCAAACACAAGGCTACGCGCGAATTTATTGTAATCGGTTCAGTTTCTCACATCTCTCTTTATTCCCCATTTTTTTGTCATGGTTTCTGTTTCTGTCATTATTTATCCCCTACTTCATGGGATTATGCAACGCCAAGCGTGAATTAATTGTAATCGATTCAATTTCTCACATTTCTCTTTATTCCCCTTTTTTGTCATGATTTCTGTTTTTGTCATCTCTCCCCAACTTCGTGTAATTATGCATGCTTGAGAAATAGTTCATGATAATAGGTAAAGAGACAAGAAAAGAAATGGATCAAGAATTAAATATTATTATAAATTTTAGGAAAATGAATAAACACAAATTTATGTAAATTGGGAACCCAACAATTTATATCAAATAGAAAAATTAAATTCTAATGCTAACAGATTTTACAAGATTAATCTAATTGATTTTAAAGTAATTTTAGGTGTTTTTAGTTTTGTTACAAGTTTGGTGAAGACCTTTGATGATATTTTTTTGAAGTAGTGAACGAAGTAATGTTCTACTGCTCATAGGATTTTCTCTAACGATTAACTATGTTTGGTTGTATGACTTACATACACAATATTAAAAGATTCGAGGATAAGGACATGTTTATTAACCAACTCCTCAAAACATTTAGACCCGGATCGATCGGTTCGATTCTTCTCAGACAATTACGACATGTATAAATCGATGGATACATTTGAAACACATATCCTTGTCGGTGCCGTTATGGCACGTGTTGAGACCCAGTATAGAAATAAAACATAGTCTGATAATCATTTTATTCTGTCTCGTTTGAGACAGACTCCAAATGAGCTATCCTAACAATGGCTGAATTAGACGGAATAGCTTCTTTAGGTGACATTGTTACTTGAAGTACTAGCGCATTGTATGATTTTACAGAGTCGTATGTAATGCTAGGAATTAAAAATGAACCTAAGTCTTCCAAGATAGATCTGTAGTTGAAGTTCTTCCTTTCTTTGCTAATAAATCAACTGCCCCATTTGCTTTTCTATTGATTTCATTGCTTCATCTAAGATTGCTATGCACTGCCACTGGATGAACTACTCTTTCCCTACACATACAGAATTGTGGATAAGTTGTCCCCTTCAATAACCACCAGATTTGCAATTTTTCTTGATATGGCCCATTTTATTGCCTGTAGCAAAGCTACATTTTTTGCTGATGCTGCTCTCAAGCTTCCCATTTTTGCTCCTTCGAAATTTCATATCCAATTACGCATAATGATACCAAAACCAACATTAGTAAGTGCATAAATCCAAGATACATCACAGTTGGTATTATTAGTATGTACACCAGGTGTTTTCGAAATATTATCTTTATGAATAGTTCTTATTATTGATTGTTGTTTTGAGAAATCAGTGTTAGGATGCCAGTGAGCATAATGTCTTGTTATCGGCATAGATAATTGTGAAGGAGAGCATTGTCTATTCTCAAAAATTCTGGAGCATCCCTCCTTCCATATGAACCAACATTTTTTTTTGGAAAACATACGATAATAAAAGGACTAACTAGTCAGGTAAAGAGCTTGACTAGCATAACGTTTTACAAACGCATCAATGTCACGGAATAGCTCCGTTAACTCATAGTTTTGAGGATTAGAGTTATAATTTGAGGCTATCTCATGCCTTAGGGATTTACATTCAAACTTGCGAAAATAGGAAAAGTAATCTACATAGTTATCTAATAGTGCATTGTTGGACTGGTACTGGAAATTGCTCCACTTCTTCTTCAGATTTTTTATCAGCTTCTTATCTTGCACCTGGATATTGCAGGTTCTTTCATTATGCATTTGTTCCCACTTCATTGCTGCAATTACGCCAAGTGTGTTTCCTTCGTTTTTAATTCTACTCTGCAGGTGAAGACTTTGCAGTCTTCATCTGCAAAAATAATAATAAACAAATATTTTCTAGGGTAAGATTGATAACTACACTGAATAATGACAGACCGAGTCTTTAGGGGGACTCTTATCTGAAGAGTTTGCAAATGGGCTTCTATTGGGTTTCTGTTGAGAGTATAGGTTGTGGAAGGTAGTTCAGTTTGTTTAACATGATGAGTGATTTGATTGATTGGCGTCTCAGGCTTGATATGTACTGCTTGGAAACTTTTGGCACATCGTGTTTCCCATATAAACCAACAGGCCGTCGCTTCAAGCCTTTTCCTCGTACTATTTTCCTTGACAGTGTTTCCCACATTGACAAACCAGTTTCAATCCATTGTTGAATTGTTACATCAGCTCTATTGGGATTTTTGCATCCTAATCCAAACCAGAATGCCCTACTAAAAGTGCAGTGGAGAAAATAATGTGAGATTGATACATTATGAGTTCCGCAAATGCAACATAAGGGGGAGATGTTTGCTATTCTAGTGCTCAATTTAGTCTTAACTGAGAGGATATCACTAAAACATTTCCAGATAAACACTTATACTCGAGTGAGAACATCCGGATTCCAAATATTTCTCCATATTGGGTTGGGTTGTGGTGACTGTAGGATTGACTGATCTGACAGAGTCAGACACCTATATACACAGATTTGACTGTGAGAATCCCATTTGGGGTGTATGACCTACTTAGCTTGTCTTGTTGGTTTGTTGAGGTGCTGAGGTCTATAGACTGTATATTTTCTAGTGCTACAGGTTTAAACACTTTTTGTAGAATGTTGGCATTCCACTCTCTAGTTTGCCCATTTAAAACTTCACTCACCAAGCTCAGGAATACCGGTAACTTATGTTCAATCTTAACCTCTTCTCACAATGATGGACCGGATGGGGCTTATGGACTTAGGATTCCGGGGTGACCCTTACACTTGGACAAACAATCAAATGGGGAAAGATAGCATTCTAGAGAGACTAGATAGGGCACTGGCAACCCAACATTGGCGCACTGCAAATCCACATGCAACAATTACTCATCTTCCGAGAATAACATCTGATCACGCCCCAATCTTATTGTAAGAAAAAGTAATGGACTGGCAAGGAACAAAAAATTACAAATTTGAACATCTGTGGCTTACTCATCCCCAAATCAGGCAAGTGGGTGAATCAACATGGGCACGACAACAAGATATCGAACCTTCCCTTGACCTTTAGCTAAATCTCATAACAATCGGTCAAACCCTATTGTAATGGAATAAGGAAACTTTTGGCCACCTACCGACTATGATCACAAGATAACAATTGCCCAACATCAGTGTGATATCCAATCTGGTAACAATATGGAATTTTGGTTGGCTCAGGAAAAACAACTAAGAATCGATCATGCAGAATTGCTACAATGCCATACAACATACTGGCAACAAAGATCCAGAATTCAGTGGTTACAATCAGGCGATCTCAACACAACCTTTTTACACACTAAAGAAACCATCCACATGGCCTGTAACAATATACAACAACTGCGGGATTCACAAAACAACTGGGTTAATAAGAAGGAGGACGTAGTTCAACTCATTCTTGACCATTACACTCAACAATACACGGCACCACCTATAGTCATAGATGAGGATCTTTTTACAAATATAAACTCAAGAATAACTCCCAGACAATCAGCCCTACTTACTAAAGAGGTAACTACAGCAGAAATCAAACAAGCCCTAATCTCCATAAATTTTGAGAGTGCTCCTGGTCCAGATGGTTATACAAGTAAGTTTTTTAAGGTTTTCTGGGAAATAACTCACCCTCAATTGATAGCAATGGTTAGAAGTGTTTTCAATGATCTTAATCTGCAACCTATCATGAATTACACAAACATAACACTAATACCTAAAGTAGATCATCCATCAAAACCTTCACATTTCAGACCCATAGGGATCTGTAACGTCACATATAAAATCATTGCAAAAATCCTAGTTAATCGACTAAGACCCCTACTCCCTTTCTTAATAAGCCCCTTTCAAAGTGCCTTTGTACCACAAAGATCGATTCACGATAACATAACAATCGCTGGAGAGTTATTCCACCATTTCAGAACCTCAAGCCTCACCAAAGATCCTAAAATAGCTCTCAAACTGGATATCCAAAAAGCCTACGATAATTTAGACTGGGAATTCATCAAAACTGCATTTACTAGGCTTGGGTTTCCTACAAACTTTATAGATTACATCATGCTATGCGTCATGTTAGAGCATGGCTCGGTTGAACCCACCAAGCGTTGGTATGTCAAGTTTGGAAGTCATATTTTAGTGAATCAAAAATCATGTTAAGAGTCGCTTGATTATGTACTAGAGTTAAACCTCGTATAGGTTAGCTTGAGAGTATTAGGATATAAGACATTACAAGTATTGCGAAGACTTGAAGATGTGAAGAAGCAAGGAGCTACAACGACAACAATCATCCTTCCACTTGAGGTTAGTGATTTTTGACTTGAACTGTTTCATTCCCCAACGTATCTTTCAAGTCATGCATATTGAAAACATAACTGCGAAGCATATTTGAACTCTAGATAGACATAGTATTAAGGAATACAATACGAGGTTTATTGCTTAACCATTAAACTTTGTAGATAAGACATCGCCATAATCATTTGAATGCTATTGTGATTATGTATGGGTATGAGGTGAGGATTTCATCCTAGGGAACTTTTTTACATGTGTTCTAAGGAAGTAAGTTCATAAACTTGTTTGTGAACCGAAAAGGAAATTGCCAGGTGTTATTGGTTTTGTTATTCATTGCATATCTTATGAACAACCAATATGTGTGATAGAGTATAACCGCTCACAACTTGTTGTGTTCTTGGTAGAACTGTTCACAAAGGCCTGACTTATATATTGATATAACTTTTATTAGTAAAACCGATCTTAAGTAATCACCTGTGGTATGATCGGATTTTGTATTTCTGGACCTTGTAAGGGAAAGGGAACCGATCCTTGTAAGGGAAAGGGAACCGATCCTAGTAAGGGAAAGGGAACCGATCCTAGTAAGGGGTGCAGTGTATCAAAGGGAACCGATCCTTGTATGGGGTGCAACAAGGTTTATAGCAGAAAGGGGAACCGATCCTATGGACATGTGCAACACATATAAGTTAGATACCATATATATGTGAGGAACCGATCCTAATACCTAGTCAACCGAACTTTTGGGAAGCTAGTGTGACTATGCACAGTACTCACATGAAGGTAGAACCGAAACTTGTTTTGGTAGAACCGTAAACCCATGATTGTGATTGAATGTTGGTTTGATAAATCACATAGTTCTTGAAAGTCAGATGAACCAATTCTAAACTTGTTTGGAAGTGTGGCAAATCGGTTTCAAGGTTGTAAGTGTGAAAGAGAACTTACAAAGTTAAGATGTCGGCAAACTTTGAACACGTGCTGTGAATGTTTATTTCTATAATTGTTCAAAGATATTCCTTAACGGCTAAGGGAAGAGAATCCCAGGATCGAAACATAAGTAAGTTAAGAATCTTTTAATTAAGGTTATTAATTTCATTTTGTAGGGAAATTACATAATTAGTAATGTGCATTTACTAATTAGATTTTCCGGGAGATTTCGATCGTTATTTTTGGACAGAGCATTTCCAGGAATTATGAAAACCGAATCTGTGCTTTTATGAATATCTTGAGAATATTTTCGGTTTTGGAAATTCCTTGGTGTCCAAACTTCCTTGTCTATAAATACACGAAGTTTGCCTTTCTAGCAAACTAATCCTTCGTAACAACAGATTTACTCTTTTGTTGTTGTTACTTGTGTAGCCGCCTATTTGGAGAGGAGAGTAACCTAATTAGGCGAAATCTCTTACGGTCGCTCAATTTAAATTCTTCTTTGGGATTGAGAAGCTCTAGCGCGACCCGTTGATGGGAAACTAGATAATTGCGGTTTATCTTTGTTTTCGATTGATTTGATTGACTAACGGTGGTTGAAATCTGATTGCACCTAGTTTGTTTATTCTTGAGAATCTTCTCTTCTGATATAAGATTCACTCAAACTAGTTCAGAGTTTCAACAGGGATCTTTAGACTATTGTTAGTTCTAAAGACGATCTTGTGATAATCCATTGTTAACAGACTCCGTTTTGTGCGTGATTGATCACAAGAGATTCAAGTGATTGTGTGCAGGTTTTTTATTGAAGATTTAAGAAGATTTGAAGACAAAGAAGATATTGAAGATCTGACTTGGGTTTTATAATCTTTGGTGTGCACAATACTTGTTTCGGTAAAAGAGGATCCAATTAATAATCGGTTTATCCTTGTGGTAGATTGGATTGATTAATTGAGTAGATCGGCATCAATACGTTTCCTAGTGATTAAAGTTATTGATTGGCTTAATCTTAAACAATCACCTTTCGGTGATTGAACATAAGATAGATCTAAGGACCCGACGAAGGAGTTTATGTTAAGATAAACAGAAGAGCCTTTGTCCAACTCATATCACTTGGGTGATTAGAGTTGATACCAAATAGATTTGTTGTTCCTTTATTGTTTGGAATACGAACCAAAGGAATTGTTCCAAGTACGTGACTTATTCACAAGTCGGAGGCGTGGGAATACAGACGGAACTAAGTGAACTATAGGGTTAGTTACTTGGTCTCAGCTATACGAAGTTAGGTGTAATTTTGTGTAGCGGCTTAATCCCGAGAGTATTCAATTCTGGACAAGGTCCCGGGGTTTTTCTGCATTTGCGGTTTCCTCGTTAACAAAATCTTGCCGTGTCATTTACTTTTATTTTCCGCATTATAATTTTTTTATTATAATTAAAGTAAATCACACAAACATTAATTCCTATTTACTTGATAAGCAATCTTATTGTGTTTGGTTAAGTCCGAACCTTTGTATCAAGTAAACATACTTCGTTGTTGTATTGTCTCGATCTCGTATCCGTAGGCGATCACACGAAGTGTGAACCGATTAGTTGTATTGTCTCGACTCAGTCCATAGACAATCACTTTCGGAGAAAGGACTTATAGGTAGGAAAAGTTTTAGCTTGAGGTATATTTGGGTACCCTCGCCTTTTCAATTGGTATCAGAGCAGGCAAACACGAAAGATCTAACAATCTGTGTTTGGTGCGATCCAACTAATAAGAAATGAATCTAATGATCGATTCAATTAACGTCTCAATATTTTCAGAAGATCTTTCACAAGACTCTGATGAATACTCTGCTGATCTTGTCAAGATCTTAGATAAAGAGATTGAACAGAATCTGTCTCTTGCTGATGAAATTAGAAATATCATGAGTGATAAAAAACTTGGAAATATTTGGGATGGTTCCAAGAATCCTCTAAACTGTTCAATTTCAGCATCTAGATGTTGTAAACAGACTAAGAAGAAATCGTCCAGGAATTTCTTTCAAGAAGGATGGAGTCATTTATGTCAGAAAATTTATTTTACAAAACTTCTGATTAATCGTGTTATGAGTCTTCATAAGAACTTTACAATCCTTCCTAAACCTGGTGAACGATGTAAGGGAGCCTTTGTGTTAAAAACAACTTCACCATCCAAGTGTTTCTCGATAGTGGTTGTAGTAGACATATGACAGGTGATCTCTCCTGGTTCACGAGGACAGAAGACTATAAGGGAGGGTCTGTAACATTCGGAGATGGAAGCAGCTATCTTATTAGCAAAAAAGGTACAATCAAACTCCCTAGTATTCCTGAAATTCATGATGCTGTTTATGTTAAAGGTATGAAGGCTAACCTTCTGTCTGTAAGTCAAATTTATGATAAACGTAACAAAGTTATCTTCAATATGAAAGGTTGTGATATTGAAGACATGTCCGGGACAATAATTTTTCGAGGACGTAGAAGCATGAATAATTGTTATCTTCTTGATATACAGTCCAATCTGTATTGTAACTTGACTAAGGTTGAGTCAACTCATTTGTGGCATGAACGGTTTGGTCATATCAACTATCGTATGCTAGGAAAGCTCATTAATCGTGAACTTGTCAAAGGTGTTCCAAAAATTAACACTAAAGTAGAAGGTGTTTGTGGTGCCTTCCAAAAGGGTAAGTAAGGAAAAATTCCACACAAATCTTCTCGAGATATAGCCACTCGGGCTCCTCTCGATCTTATTCATATGGATCTGTTTGGTCCAATTCAACAAGCTTCTGTTGGAGGTAATAAGTATGCCCTAGTAATGGTAGATGACTATACTCGGTTCACATGGGTTGCTTTTCTAAAGAACAAGAATGACACTCTTGAGGAATGCAAGTGAACAAGATATAAAATGAACAAGGTCGCAAACTTAAAAAAATAAGAAGCGATCGTGGTACAGAATTCAAAGATACGAAAGTATATGAATACTATAATGAACTTGGGATTATCCAACAATTCTCTGCTCCCATTACACCTCAATCGAATGGTGTAGCTGAGAGAAAGAACAGAAATATTCAAGAAATGGCAAGAGCAATGCTTCACAACAAAAACCTACCACTAAATTTACTGGGGAAGTCATTTTTTACAACTTGTTATCTAATAAATAGAGTTTACTTAAGATCCAAAACTCTAAATACTCCATATGAACTATGGTATGGAAGAAAACCTAATCTGAGCTATTTAAGGGTTTTCGGAAGCAAATGCTATATTCTCAAAGATAGAAGAACATAGAGGAAAATTTGATTCCAAAAGTGATGAAGGAATTTTTCTTGGCTACGCTTCTGATAGCCGTGCCTTCCGGGTGTACAACATCAGGACCAAAGTCATGATGTAATCAATTAATGTTGTTATCGATGACATTAGTGACTTTAGTCAAGGCAACCACACTGCTACAGAGCTTCCTCCCTGTGAAACTGTTGTTAAAGAAAAATAGATTGTAGAAGAACCTTCTGTGGTTCCTCTAATTAGTGACATTGATGATAAAGATGAAAATGAAAGTATTATTGAATAACCTAATGATACTTAATATATTGTTCAAAAACCTGCTAAGTGGGTACATCAAAGACACTCTACTGAAGATATTATTGGATATGCCAATGCAAGGGTTATGACTCGAAGAGAACTTGAGAATGTCTGCCACTATTCATGCTTTCTATCTTTAATAGAACCAAAGAATATTGAGGAAGCACTCAGTGAACCTGCTTGGGTTAACTCTATGCATGAGGAACTCAATCAGTTTAAAAGGCAAGAAGTATGGGAACTTGTTCCAAAACCAGCAGGAGTCAACATTGTTGGAACAAAGTGGATCTACAAAAACAAATCAGATGAATTCGGAACCATTGTCAGAAACAAAGCCAGACTTTTTTCTCAAGGATATTCTCAAATTGAAGGTATTGATTTTCATGAAACTTTTGCTCCTGTTGCTCGTTTAGAATCTATTATACTTTTACTTGCTTATGCTTGCTATCTTAAGATAAAATTATTCCAAATGGATATCAAGTCTGCATTTTTAAATGGGGATTTAAAAGAAGAAGTTTTCGTAGCTCAACCAAGAGGGTTTGAAGACCCATCATTCCCAGATCATGTCTTTAAACTTAAAAAGGTCTTGTATGGTCTAAAAAAGCTCCTCGAGCTTGGTATGACAAATTGACATCCTTCCTAGTTCAAAAGGGATTCTCTAAAGGTGGTGCTGATAAAAATCTTTTTACCAAGTGGAGTGGTAACCATGTCCTTATAACACAAATATATGTAGACGATATCATATATGGATCCACCTCAAAAACTCTAACGGATGAATTCCTAAATCTTATGAGTGGAGAATTCGAAATGAGTAATGTCGGAGAACTGTCATATTTTCTTGGTTTGCAAATACAGTAACAAAAAGACAATATTCTTCTTTCTCAAGAAAAATATGCTAGGAATATTGTTGAGAAATTTGAACTAAACCAGTCAACTCCTATGGCAACTCCAATTCCAACTACTGGAAAACTTCAATCCAATCCAATGAAAAAATCATTGATCAAAAACTATATAGGTCCATGATCGGAAGCTTGCTGTACTTAACTGCAACAAGGACAAACATTGCTTTCAGTGTAGGATGTTGTGCCAGATTTCAAGCGGACCCTAAAGAGTCACATCTTAAAGCTGTAAAACGTATCATAAGATATGTTAGTGGTACTGTGGATTATGGTCTATCATACTCAATGGATACAAACAATAGTCTTGTTGCCTACTCATATGCTGATTGGGGAGGGTGTGTAGATTATCAGAATAGCACCTCAGGTGGTTGCTTCTACGTTGGTCAAAATCTTGTTGCTTGGCACAGCAAGAAACAGAATTCGCAGTCTTTATCAACCTGTGAAGAAGAATATATTTCTGCTGGTACATGTTGTACTCAACTATTATGGATAAAACAGATGCTCGTTGACTATGGAATAAATATTCCAACTATGAACATCCTGTGTGATAACTCAAGTGCTATTCGCTTGACTGAGAATCCGGTTGAACATTCTCGTACTAAACACATAGACATTAGATATCACTTTGTTAGAGAATTGTATGAGAATAGTGTTATCAAATTAGAGTACGTTCCATCTGAGCGTCAACTAGCTGATATTCTTACTAAACCCTTAGATAGAGCAACGTTCGAAAATCTAAGGAAATTCATAGGAATTATCAAGGTACATTAGTACCGTGTGTGAACCCTCATGGTTTGGGTGAATTTTTGATTTGTTAAGTTCTAGCCCTTGTAGGTAGGCTTTATCAAAGGATTATGAGGGGTTCTGATAGAAACAATATGTGAAAAAGTCATAATATGTTGAATCGGTTTTGGTTTAGCATAAAAGCGTATGTGTTTCGACGGTTTTCAACTTTTGCTTGCAATTGTTAAAACCGGTTTTCAACCTTTATCTGGTAAAGGTTGAGGTGTGTTGTTATTCTTTTATTCACGCATAAGGATGACAACGTGGTGATATTTCGATATCAATTCTCCCTAGACGAAGATGCAATCATATTGGATAAGTGGATGCAAAATTTGAGGTAACAATCTTGTTAGTTAATTGTTTTCTTGTTTAAGAAAAGCCTGAGCTTATATTATATATATTTGTTGCTTTTGATTAATAAAATTTCGGTTCAATTGATATTTATTCCATGATGTGTGTGTGGATGTGTGTTTCAATTGGTTCTGGTTAAGAAAAATTATTGTTATCTTGCTTTATTGTGTGGTATCAATTGTTTAGGCTTACAAAATTTCGGTACAATTGATGTGTGTGTGTGATTCAATTGGTTCCTAAGTTAAGAAAAACTATTGTGATCTTGCTTTGGTATGGTATCAATCGTTTAGGCTTACAAAATTACTGCAATTGTGGTGCTTATAATGTATATGTTGTTTCAATTGCTTCCTATTGAGGTGAATAATTATGCAAGTTGATTTATTTTGGTTTGTATGAATTATTTATGGCTTAACGAAATAATTTGTGTACGGGATGAGTTGTTTAGTCCAATTCGATTCTGGATAAGAAACTAAGTTAATTCTGATCTTAGTTCGACTTATCGAAGTGAGGTTTCGGTTATTCAAGTCTAATCGAATGCCTAAACAAGAAATTCTAGTTAACTAACCTAGTACTTGTCTTGTTTAAAATTGAAAGGTCTAAGTTTATGGATAATTAGAACCTGATGAGAAAAATGGAGTTTTTCTTTATTTTGGTCTTATCGAATTAAGCAATTGTTTTTGAACAATCGGTTTAGCAAAGGGACTAATATGCTTAGTTGTTTTTGGTTTGCTAAACTAAGTTGGAAAAATTGTTTCGGGCAATTGTTTCCTGGGTAACATATCAAAATAAGACTACTTGTAGTTTCGGTTTTGATATTGGTTATCAGAACATGATGTGTGGAACCCTCGTGCCTAACTCTACAGGTTTGCAAGTCTATTCTGAAATTTGTAAGATTCTTTTCGTGTTGTCCTTTATTTTTTCGTTTCTTTGTCATTTTTGTGACAAAAAGGGGAGAAATATATGGAGTAAACAGGTGATGCTGGCATTGATATTTATATTGATTGGCATCGCTAGGGAAAAGAACATTGGTACTTGAATGTTTTTATCTAACGAAAGAGTGAAAGCACAAACTAAGGGGGAGTAACATGTCATGTTTGGTATAATAAAGATGTGCGGATTGAATATCTACCTATCTTCCTTAGGGGGAGTAATAGTTTTGTTATTATAGTGTCAACAACGACATTTTCAAGGATTGAATGTAAGCAGTTTCACTGTTGTTTATGGGTGAAAACTACTCCTGCAGAATTTGGTAATTTGTGGTGTGGATGAGGAATGAATTTAAACCTTAAACAAATGCACTGCGCGGTGAGTGCTTGTAGATTCGAGAGATAAATCTGTGCAAGTCCGGCCTAAACCAAGAAATGGCCGTTCCAGACTTGTTTCGGTCACAAAGTGAAGGAGATGAGGTTGATCTTAGGGAGGGAAGCGAAGAAGGTGTTGAGAATGTGAAGGTGTAGACTTGCTTATGACTTGCAACAGAAAGTGAACAAGCTTACGATTGGTGTAAGCAGGCTCTGGTTGTTTTCTTGTTGTTTTACTCTGTTTTTCTCTCTGTCGTTTGTAAATAGGGCGGAGAAACTATTTATACAAGTCACTGAGTCTTATTCACGTCTCTCGTGGGAAGTGGAGGAAGTGGAGTGATGGAGTAGTGGAGTTGTGCGTCGGTGCCACACGACCAGTCTTGCCCACTTCTCCCGTTCATCTCCAACCGTCCATGACTTCCTAACACGTTCTTGTGATGGCGCGTTGCACGCCGCACGTAAAACCGCCGCACCAATACCCCGTATG
Source organism: Papaver armeniacum (assembly GCA_023531295.1). NCBI lineage: Eukaryota > Viridiplantae > Streptophyta > Magnoliopsida > Ranunculales > Papaveraceae > Papaver > Papaver armeniacum. Next base: position 100,436 of record JAJJWW010005477.1, on the reverse strand, counting down.
TATCCCCCAGTTTGTGACATGATTGATGTCTGGAATGTGTGGATTGTGGATCCACGAAAGATAGCATGTAATGTTGAATCGAATAACTCGCGTTATTCAGAAGTCGATACTTGTGAAGTATCGTGTGTATTTTATGCATCAGTATCGCATCATGGTGTGGTAAAGTGATGGGTAATGACGCCTCACTGACCAATTAACTCCTGACCAGGGTTGTATAACCAGGCTGGTGAAGTTGGACGGATGAGATGATCTTTGAGACACTCATGTAGGACCAGAATATCGCAACACTAATACTTCGCGAGATTAATAAACAACTGCATCGCGAAGGAGTCGCATGGAGGTAAATAAATGACGTAATAGATGACGACAGTTAGAACATGAGGAAAGTGTGAAAGACTTGGCGAGATTTAAGAGTGTCGCGAAGGCAAACAGTTGTATATTCGCGAGCATTCGCGAGACGTTTCCGAAAATAAGGGACAATATAGCTGTCATCCACTATGTAATACCCTATATAAAGGGTCGAGTAAGTCTGTTGTAGGGGAGAGGTCTTTTTGAATTGTGAAACAAGTCATTAGGAGAGAGAAAGTAAAGAGTGATTGTAATTTCTTTAGCTTTGTTCTACATTTCTTTGTAAATATTTCAAGAAAACAATTAGTAAAACACATCATTGTTCATCTTCAAATGGATTGATTAAACAGATTTGAGTGAGGGGTGTAGTGTGGGAAATCCTGCAACTACATTTGCGCTAGAAACAGGGATTGAAGAAGATCAACCTTGTGAATTGGAAGAATTAGGGATAACAAGAAAGAAATCTTGAATAATTTTTAACAAATTACTAAAATTGAGAAATGGCTAGGAGAAAGAATGCATCAGAACAACCAACGATCATAAGGAGAAGTGGAAGATTAGTGGGAGAAAGAAGAAATGAAGTAGGTGAACCATCAAGGATAGATGCAAGAAATGGAGAAGAAGATCCAATTCAACCATCAACTCAACCACCAATTCAACCATCAACTCAACCACCAATTCAACCAAAGACTAAACAGAGTAATCGATTATGATAGAGTGAGCGTGCATACATGGAGATCAGATTCTACGGAAGAAAGAGAAGAAGTACAACAATTGATGAATAATAGACAGGAAGAGAGAAATCGAGAAGAGATGGGAGAAACAATTCGTGGAAATGAAGAAATCGCGGCATTAGAAACGCTGAGACAGACAATACACGAAGAAAGGCGGTTAGAAGCAGAAGAACACGCGAATCTAACAAGGAAAAACCACGAATTGAGGATGGAAAATAGGAGGCTGCAAAATAGAAGATCAAGAAGTAGTAACAGATCGAGATCAGGACCGACTAGAGAAAATGGGAGAAGAACATTACTCATGAGAACATTAATGAAGAAAATTTGGAAAGAGAGTTAAATCATGGCGAAGAAGGTCGCGAAGAGAGAGAACTAATAAAAAATCGTTATATTTTGGTAAACAATCACGATGATGGAAATCAAGAAGATAGGCACCTCGAGGACAAATAACCCAATTAATGAAGAAAATCAGGAGGAAAGAAGAAGAGCACTACATGGGAGAGAAACACAAAGGAAACAAAAGGAAATTGAAGATGATATTGAAAAGCATTACATTGAGCAAGCACGTCTAGCCCGCGAGAGAGAGAGATTGAGAGCAGAAATGGAAAATCGGGAATTGGAAGAAGCGATCCGTGAGAATAATCATGATAATCGAGAGAGGAGGCGCGAGCGAAATCGCAACGATGGAGATATTAACGAAAAATACGAAAGAATACAAAAAAGTAGACACGAACGAAGAAGGAGAGAAGCGAATTAAAGAGACCGATCAATTCAAATTCTGAGGCAAATGAACAAATTCTGCGAGAATTGGCAGAGATGAGAGGAATATTGAACAACAGAAGAAAAGGAGGAGGGAGAAGGCGGTTAGATGAAGCTATCGCGGAGAGGCTGCGAAAAATCCTTTTACATTAGAAGTGCAGTTAGGAGGAATACCCCAAAATGCAACTTACCAGCTAACTAGCATTTTTGATGGATCAACTTGTGCAGTACAACACATCAAGGCTTATGTGAGATGTATGCTACAATGGGAAAACCATGACGCTATATTATGCAAATACTTCGCGTCAAGTTTAACAGGAGAAGCTTTAAAATGGTTTGAGGGTTTACCAAGGAATACGATCACATCATTCAATCATTTACAGGCTATATTCTTGGGGGTGTATATAAGTAACAACTCTTCGCGACCTGGCATTGAAGATGTATTTGGACTAAAACAAAGAGTTGGCGAGAGTCTAAGACATTTAACTATCGATGGAAGACGATGTGCGCGAGATGGCCTAAGGGTAGATGAAAGATACCTCATACTGTCATTCATAAATGCTATGTTCGCAACCAATCTATTATATGTTCGGGTTTTCGAGTTAAGAATACAATTACAATGACTGAATTACGAGAGCTCCAGGAGGAATATATTGCTTTAGAAGAAAGACGAACGAGATGGAATCTTACCCAGTGGCAAACACAAATTCTAGTGTCGCGAATGGAAGTTTATTACCTCAACTAATACACACACAGTGGCGAGCACATCGCAAGGTCAACAGGAAAGAAAAGCAGTTGATATAGAACCAAAGTTAGTGGCTATGGGAAGTCGCGGTCAGGAAGAGTTTGAAAGAGAAAGAAATTTCTACAGCCGTGGCGGAAACAATAAAATTTAAAGGCTTGATCAACCACAAGAAACCTATGGAGGTCAAAGGTATAATTCGCAAGAAACTTACGGAGGCCAGAGGCAGAATTATCATAGAGGACAGCGAAGTCACGAGTAGTGTGGGAGGAAATTAAAATGCCGCCATTGAACGCCAAGTGTGGAAAAAATATGGGAAGCAATACTTTTGATGGAAAACATACCTGCACCATGGAACATGGGAAGTGAACCACCACCCGGAGATAGAAGTCACGAGTTCTCGTTCTTACCACCGCTTTCATGGGCACCTAACAAATGACTGCAGAAACATCAAGAGAATTATCCTAAGAATGATTGATCAAGGAAAGCTAAATCACTTTTTAAAAGAAGAAGAGAAAGTTCAACATTTGCCACCCCCACCGGCAAAGGGAAAAGAAACATTTGTTATAGAAGTTGGGGCAAAAGCTAAAAATTTGTTTTGCAACTCCATTGTACACTCATACCGCACTATTGAAGATTTTCATGACAATGTACTTAGTAGAGTTTTCGCGAGGGATGCTGATGATAAAGAAGTGATGAATGTTGCGAAGACATCGCAGCTAAAAGAGTGGCAACTGCAGATTATTTCTTTCTCATCAAGAAGTACCCAAAGGAAGAGAAATACATGATAGCCCACTGGTTGTGAAGCTGGAAATTAATCCAAAACCCATTGATGGCGAAGATGATGAAGCGGAAAATTGTTGGGCAATCAATAGAATATTGATTGATACTTGCGATTCATCAACATTCTTTTCTACCATACTTACAAAACTATGGGAGGAAGAGATGAAGACTTGATCCCTTCAACATACAAAATATATGGTTTCAACGGTATCACGAACAAGCCCAAAGGAGAAGTGCACATGAGGATACCCTTGCAGGGGTTATCGACTGATATTTTGTTTTGTGTAGTTGATGTGGAATCTCCCTACAATGCATTGATTGGAAGACCATGGCTTCATCAAATTCAGGTATAACATCGACATACCATCGACATAAAATTTCCACATCCTAGCGGTGTCGGAATTATAAAAGGAGATTGGATAGAGGGGAAAAGTGTTATGAGGTGGATGTAGAAAGTCTGCAAGAGAGAACAACAAAAAGAAAGGTTGGAGGAAGAATGTACAGGATGAACAAAGAAAAGAAAGACTAATGGTAGATGCCATAGAAACAAAAGAAGAAGAGATGCTGCGAAGTGAATGCACAAAAGCAACTGAGTATCATGATGCAAAGGAGACATTGAAATGGTGGACTGATGCGGAGGCAGAAGGAAGTAAGAATAAAAGGTGTAAAAAATGAATAATTGCGAGAAAAGATAACAATTTAGTGATGAAAGCATGATAAGGATAAGAAGCAGAGATGATGGTTGCGGAAAAATTGTGCGAGAATCTTGCCATGAAGAATGTATACAAATCTATTGAATAATGAAACTGAGATTGTGCGATAACTTCGCAGACAAATGATTGAATAAATTGATAAAATGAATGAGTGAGTGAATGGGACAAACCTTTATGGCGTACACCCTAGTTCGCGAATGATATTTCGCAAGAGGCAAATGTAAGACCTAAAGTACGTCATATAAGGGGGTATCTCTTAACATGGCTCAGGTGGAAGGTTACACCGCTCCCGAAACCTGGGTCATGGAGATTTGGGGCCCATGAAAGCCTATCCGGGGTAGATACCTTGGATTTCCAACTATATATATAAGGTTATACCCTGGTTGGACGCCCGAGGGTCTCTCCCAAGGAGTCAGTGTATGACCAAGGCGCCGAGGTACACGGTTGAGTCAAGAGTGCGGGGAGCATGGAACTTCCTTACCACTCTTGACAAGTCTTGGCACATGCTGCACTCGGCCCGAAGAAAACTCCACTTAGGGTGCGCCTCGTAACCATAAACCATATAGGTATAAGGGATAAGAGGCTGCGAAAACAACTGGTTGTTGTTAAGACCGGATGGGAGGAGCTAGTCTTGTATGGCCGATGTACGCCTCCTTGAAGGGGCAACCAGGGAGAAGATAAGGGCGGCACCCTCCATTAGGGAGCTGATAAGTGTCAAAAGACGCAAATGTCATGAGGCTTTATTTTCGCAAGAGAATTTAGACTTATCATATTTGTGCAATGATCCTGCAGAGGCAATAATACTAACGCGAGGGTAAGACGAGATCAATGGGTTTTTACATGAAAATGTAAGAACGTCCTGCGATTTCGTCGCAAAGACGACAATGTGCCGGGGTTTTATGGTCGCAAGAACATTTAAACCTGCCATATTGTCGCAAATATAATGTCCTGCAGAGGCAAAAATACTAAAGAAATGATAAGACAAGGTCAATGGGTCATTATATGAAAGTGTAAAGACGGCCTGCGATCTTGTCGCAATGAGGGATGGCAAAATAAGACCTTTACTTAGGAAGGCATAATAAGACCACACAAATAATGATAAGGCAAGATCAATAGATTTCTTAATCCATGAAGATATCTAGCGATCTTGTCGCAGTGATAATGTATAATTTTCAAAAAAAAAAAAAAAAAAAAAATATATATATATATATATATATATATATATATTTATATCTCGCGAGAATGATTATATTTAACTCGCGTCTTATGGACAGAGGCAAGAATGATTATATTTAACTCGCGAGAATGATTATATCTTATGGACGGAGGCAAGTGTGAAGTTATAATTACAAAGAAGGGTTGCTTGATTAATATATCTGAACAAAGGAAGCAAAAGTTGAAATTTACATTCAATAGTCGAAGATATATGTATACGAGATATTACAAGAAATCAAAGAAGAAAGAGAAATTATTTCTTTGTTGGTTCTTCTTCTTCATCTGATTCTTTGGTTCCATCACTCTCGTCGTCAGATTCTTCTTCTTCTTCATTAGCTTCACTATCAGAAACATCTGAGACGGGCAAGTTCTCGGGAACTTTTTCAGCAAGAAAAGGATATGAATGAAGAGGAATGTTGTGATCATTACAAACTATTTCCATAGCTTGATTGCGAAAACGAACATCATCATTATTAAAATTCGCCATTGTAGTTTGGAATTGCTGCTTCAGTTTAGAATATTTATTCTCGCGGAGAGAGAGATCCATCGCGAGTTGTTCTTTTTCGGTTTCAAGCTCTCCAATTCTAGTCTGAAATCTCTTTTCAGATTCTGAAAACATGAGGAAATGAATTAATGTTAATAATACAAAAGGAAAAAGAACAGAAAAATAAAGAAGTATGACAAACAACCTTCTCTTTCAAAGATCATATCCTTGATTAAGGTAGTTTGCTCGGTGCGAAGACTAACATCAACACCTAAGTTATTTCTAGCGTTATCTAAAACCTTCGCAGCCCAGGCAAATTCATCATCATTATTTATGACAAAAAGTGAACGAATTTGATCTTCTCGCTCGCTAAGTAGGGTATTCTGACGAAGGAGCTCATCTCGCTCAACTTGCACATCAAGGAGAGATTTTTGAAATTTTGCTAATGTCTCAGGCACCTCTGTTAGTAATGCGATCTTTTTCATCTATGAGATCACTAACTTTCTTCCTTAAGGCTTTGGATTTCTTCTTGGAATCAAGGTACATTCGTTTAAAGTGATTAGCTAAACTTAAGCTAGCCCTATGCTCGATTTTTAAGAGATGGTGTTTGGATTGAAGATCCTTTAATGAAAGAAGGTTAGCATCATTTGAAGAACTACTTAGAGATTCATTGAGGCGAGCAAGGAGTACATCATCATCCATGGGCTCGGGAAATGAATGAAGAAGAATGGACTCTTCAGAGAGATTATATATGTCTGCGAAAATAGTAAGTCAGGCAAAGAAAAGTAAATGATAAAATAAAAAGAAATCTGAGGAATAAAGATTGCTATACCATAAAGCTGCTGATTTGCGCTTTCAAGAGTAGATACTCTATTCTGTTGAGAAGTAAGCTCAGCCTCCAGTTGTTTAATCCGTTCATCCTTCTCGCGAGATGTCGCAGCTTCATTCTCTAGTTCTCGCATCTTATCTTTAAGTTGCAAATTTTTCTTTTCGAGATTGTTGTGTCTTTTCTCAAGGTCAGAGGCGACAACAAAAGAAACTCTCCCAGACTACAAAGAAAAATATAGAAATGATTAAGACAAGGTTTATAATTGAAGTCGCAAAGAAATAAAGAGATACAAACATACCAAAGCATTAAGAGCATTTAAGAAACTAGAAGTCACTGTTCGAGAAACCCCGCGAAACGACTCATTGTCCTCTAGCAGTGGGGCATCGCAAATCTTAGCGAGAGCCTCGCAGGTAGCAGTTAAATGATCGTCCCCCAATCCTTGCATGGAATCAGAAAAGATGCTAGACAATTGCGCCATAGCAAAGGTGGTTGAACGATTCTCCCTCGCGGAAGAAGTACCAATCTCATTTTCATTCTTATCGAATTCTCACTTGTTTGAGAACTACAATGAGAAGAGGGATGGGTTTTCCGTTTTTAGAAAACGGAGCGGAAGATTTGTCCTTGCGAGAAATGGCCTTATTCTTGCCTTTAGCCTTCGCAGCTTCAGCTTCTCCATCATTAATCTTTGCGGTTTCAACTTCTTCAACACCAATCTTCACACACGAATAAAGATAAGAAACAGAGGCAACAATATTGTTTAAAATAACAAAAGAAAATGTTTCTTACTTCATCCGTGAGTGATCGAAGTATCGCCAGGATATTTGGTGAGGATTCTCTTTGTATTTCTTTCTCATTCGGTGATCTAAAAATTTTCTAAAAAGTTAATGAAGGAAAGAAATGGAAGACATAGCGAAGCAAATCTAAAATGAATGATATGTATATACCTCTTTTGTCTTCTCGAGCCACTTAAACTCCCAAGGATGATAATTCGCGAGTTTGGTAGGGAGTGCATGTGAGCCTCACGATATAAGGTCCACTCGAAAAGAGAGGTACAACCCACCACTTTTCATCTTTGGAGTAGCGAGGATATTATTTTTACCCGCCGCTACCAATGTCCCGCATAAGCGGTTTGTCAAGATCAACGTTATCATTTTTCTTCAATCGAACACCCAAAGATTTATCGTTTCTCATAGTTATGACTGAATAATTTGCAAAGAAATTATCCACAGTATACTTCTCGGCAATTATTGGTAAATTCGCAAATTGAGGATCTCTAACATTGTCAGGATATAAAGATCCTTTACCGGCACCACGAGAGGCGAATTCAAGCATCAGGCGAATACAATCGCCGTTCAATTGATAAATAGCCCGCGAGAATTTCTCGTGAGCAAGAATCTCATAAAATAATGGTATTTCGGGATTATATAAAGGAATGGGGAGCCCTGCGAGGAGTTGACCTAGCGAGACTATAATTTTCTGATCATCACATTGATGATCAGAAAACAATTTTGCAGAAAGCATAGATGAGGATTCTTGATGTGGAATGGTAGATAAAGTGAAACCCTTTTCCTGTAATTTCTTTTGAACATCAGTAAAATGAGGAGCGTATGTACGACCAAGTGAAGCCATTATCAAAGTATAGGAATGAAGGGAGAAGTGAAGAATTGAAAAGGAAGCAGTAGCAGAAGCGCAAATTGCGGAAGGAGAAAGGTGAAGAAAAGTTGCAGAGGGAAAATAAAAGAGAAGAAGAGAAAAAGGAGAAAGCTATATATAGAGAAGAGAGTTCTCGAGAAAACAAATGCATTTAATGTGAGATGGGACGTGAATGGTTAAGAATAATCGGTTGAAAGAGACGTGTCAAGAAAAGAGTGGAAGAAGAAACACCTGTAATAAATTCCGTACATAAACAAAACGAGTGAAAATGAACAATCGCAAGATAAAGATAAGCAGTTGCGACACTTTAAAACATTGGTTCTCATGACATTCTCTTCTTCGAAGAGAAGACATGAGAAGAGGCAAGATGTAGGACCAGAATATCGCAACACTAATACTTCGTGAGATTAATAAACAACTGCATCGCGAAGGAGTCGCATGGAGGTAAATAAATGACGTAATAGATGACGACAGTTAGAACATGAGGAAAGTGTGAAAGACTTGGCGAGATTTAAGAGTGTCGCGAAGGCAAACAGTTGTATATTTGCGAGCATTCGCGAGACGTTTCCGAAAATAAGGGACAGTATAGCTGTCATCCACTATGTAATACCCTATATAAAGGGTCGAGTAAGTTTGTTGTAGGGGAGAGGTCTTTTTGAATTGTGAAACAAGTCATTAGGAGAGAGAAAGTAAAGAGTGATTGTAATTTCTTTAGCTTTGTTCTACATTTCTTTGTAAATCTTTCAAGAAAACAATTAGTAAAACACATCATTGTTCATCTTCAAATGGATTGATTAAACAGATTTGAGTGAGGGGTGTAGTGTGGGAAATCTTGCAACTACAACTCATCTGCGACCGTTAATGAAATTAGGGTTTTGAAGAGGCGCGCAAGCATCACTCTTCAGCTTGGTCGAAACCAAGCATGGGAAGGATTTCGGAGAGGACCGACCGGGCGTGCATGTAGATAGCATGCCGGTGTACACGTCCATGTCTCACTGTCCCATGAAGGTGAGATCTAGGCCACTCAATTTGACCGGCAAAGAGGAGTGGTTGAGATCGATTTTGCAATAGGAATTTGATGCCGCAAAAGGCCGCGCACCATGCTCTTTTCCGGTGCGCGTTCCAAGACGACCTAACTTGGTCGGTCTTGGCCGATTGGTTTGACGTGAAGATGGTAGGCTGGTGTTCACGCCTATACCTGAATATCCCATTAAAACGTGATCCGAGCCACCCAAATCGTCCGGCGAAGTTGAGCGGTCGAGATCAGTTTGTGGTTTGGGAGGCGTGGCCACGCTAGTTTGGGCGCACGTTTTGGATTAACCAGGCATGATATGCCTTGGCCGAACACATGAGGAGGTAGATGGGCCCACAGTGGTCATCTTTGGTATGACCGGACTGTTTAATCTAATCTGGACCCTCCATTCGTGCCGGAGAAGATGGACGCACATGATGCTCAAAACCCTAATTTTGGGTTTCAAAGCCGTGCGCCATCTCTTGTTTGGGCGACAATTTTGTCACGACCAAACATGGTTGGTTTTGACCGATTGGTCAAATGTGTAGGCGGGCCCACGGTGATCGTGTTGACATGCTCTGGGCCCTTTGAATCTACATCTACACCCTCCATCTATACCTGCGAAGATGGATGGTTGAGACCGCTTTGCAACACATGTAATATGCCGCAAACCCTAATTTAGGGTTTTCGTCCATAATGCTTGGTATGAACGGTTTCTTGGCAAGCTAGGCCAATGACCGACCATGTGGGGTCGGCCGTGGGTATTCCATACCGCTTGGGGGTGATGGAATTGATCTCGGGGTCATCTAATCATGCTTATGGAGTTGGATGATCTGCGATCGAGATCATATCCGACCGATACGGTCGGTCAGTCGGATGCTCAATCGGGCTAGTATAACACACCGAGAGGGGCTCAATCGGGCTAGTATAACACATCGAGAGTCGGCTGTACGGGTATTTCGTACATGGTTTCATTATAGTGCTTGGAGGTTCGTGTTACTCTGTAAGAGTAACACTCGACTGTCTATGCCACACCGATAATGAGTACTGGAAATACAAGGCTGATATGAAATTCACAGAAGGGATTGTTGCCACATGCTCCAACCTGGAGGAATTTCATGTATTCACGAGAATGGGATTGTTGCCACATGCTCCATTCTTGGTGAATTAAGTGAGGGAGTATCCAACACTTATTAATGACTTTATCTTTTACAAGATGTCAACGCATAATTTTTCCTGGTTTTTTACAAATTTAACCTTAAATGAAAATCCACCATCAACATTAAGTCCCCGCCTAGCATATAATGGTTACACTATTGTGGGGTAGGCATGAGATGGTGACATTAAAGATAAAACTTATGAGACAAAGTTAGATGTTACCAGGAGAGACGGGTCATCCCGTCCTTGGAGTATGTCACGTTCAAAAGGCATCTAGAGAGCATTCCCCTAATATGATGTCGGTCTTGCACCTTCGATCGACCTTGCTATGTCTGCTTCGGTCGAGGGCCCACTCCGTGCTTGCTCCGTTTGAATGTCGGTCTTGCCGATCGACCTTGTTATGCCCGATTAGGTCGAGGGCTATTGCGCCGCTTCGCTCGATCGTGGGGTTGCGCCTAATCGACGGACTGCTGCGCCTGCTTCGTTCCTGGGGCTACTGCGCCTGCTTGATCGAACGTGGGCTTGAATTTCGTGAACATGATTCCCATGACATAAGAGAACCGTGTTGTATAAATAAATATGGTCCCGCCATATATGCTTGATTGAACGTGGGTCCCATATCGTGTATGCCTGACTGATTGTCACCTTTATACCTGCCTCGTGCCCTTGACCAACACCGATCTTGAAACTTGAGCAATACCGGACTTGTGACTTGATCAATACCAGACTTGAAGCTTGAGCAATACCGGACTTGTGACTTGATCAATACTAGACTTGAAGCTTGACCAATACCAGACTTGAAACTTGAGTGATACCGGACTCGTCACTTGATCAATACCGGACTTGAAGCTTGATCAACACCGGACTTGTGACTTGATCAACACCGGTGTTTGGACCCAATACCAGCCTTGTGTACTCCAAAGTGAATGTGTGTTCTGTCGTGTGTGACTACACATCTCACGCGTTTTTATACAAGTACTGACTCCTGTCTTTTATTGTAGAATGAAGAAAAGAACTCCTATTGAGATGTCTTCTGGGGATAATGTGGGTGCCAAGTCAGGAGGCGTTGAAAGATTCAAAGATATGCCGAACATTGATGATGAGTTGTTCATCGCGCCCTTTCAACTATATGAAAATATCCGTTCCACAGGATAACCCTCCTCCTATCGACTTCAGGGTTTTTCATGTTCCGCTGGGTCCTCATGAAGGATGGATGACACGTATGTTGAGCAATGAGTACATCAAAGATAAATTGACCAGAGCGCAGATTATTGATGTAGCTTGAGTGTTGAAACTACTCGAGAGGATGTTAAAGTGGCTTTTGGTGCGAACGTTGAGGTGGATCCTGGAGAGAGTGTTGAAGCAGGATTCTGAAGCGAACAGGGTCCCGGAGAGAGCATTGAGGTGACTCTTGAATAGACCATTGAAGCAGCTTCTGCTGGAGGGAGCGTTGAAGTGGCTTCCTCTTTAGTTCGATTTACCCTTGCGAATTCCATGATTCTTGACTGACCATCTTTCTCGTGTTGAAGAATTCCTTGACTGACGGTGAAGGAACTTCATGCTGAGTCTCAGTCCCCAAGCGTGGTTTACATGGTTTGTTCGTAGTGGTTGTTGTCGAGCCAGGTATGGAATATCTTGGACGTTGTTTCATCATTGTGGGAGTCGTGCATGTGGTACTGGAGTTGGAGTTGACAGACGCGCAGGATGTTGTATCTCGGTGGTTTTCCTCTTGCTGCTTGTGTGAACCGCTTACGAGAAGGTCAAGGTTGTATCGCTTTGTTGGTGAGATATATGCCCCTACAAACATTATGAGGCTCTTCATTACCGGCAGGCCTGGTTCTTTCTATCAGGGCATATGTTGTTGTAGATGAGCGTTCAACAGCTCCAGAGGATGACCAAAAGCGCGGATTCTCCAACATAGCATGATAGACATGTACCACCCACTATCGATAAAGTGACTCGCCCGGATCTTGTTCGACCACTGTCTGATATAGTGACTCGCCCGGATCTTGCTCGATATGACGCGTGGACATCGTTATTTTCTTGAGGCTACTCCCTTGAGGTATCGGCTCCAGTGGAAGATTGTCGTCATAGAGCATTGATACGTTGCACTGGCATTCTTTAAACCAAATGGCAGCATGGTATAATAAAAATTTCCGAGAGGAGTTCGAAAAGCTATCTTACTTGCATCATGCTCGTATATCCTTATCTGGTTGTAGCCGCTACATCCATCCATGGAGGAGAACATGTCGTGTCCGCTGGTTGCATCTACTAACATGTCGATGTTAAGTAGAGGAGGATCGTTTTTGGAGCAGCACCTGTTCAAGTCTCTGAAGTGCACCTGATCTATCCATTTTCCTCGTGTCTGAACTACAACTATTTAACCGACTTGGATCCAGGTATGACATGTAGATGATGGGTGACCAATTTTCATCTAAATCCGACATTTCTTCATATCTCCAAGCGAATATGTCCTGGTACTCTTTGAGAAGTTCCACGAGCTTTGTGCGTTTATCCGTACACAAGGTTGAGCTGATGGAGATAGGCCTAGGAGATTCCTCAACGATTTCAATCTCATCAGTTGCGGAGTTGGTGCCATCTTACAGCTGTTATGGAGCATCTAGCACTTGTTCTTGTGGTTCGTTGATGTTGTAGCATTCCATTGGGTGGAGAGACTGGGTAACAGTCTCCCCTGCTAATTGATAATGGCAGTGTCGGTATACCGTTTTCCCTTTCTGGTCACGACTCGCCACAAAAGTTCGTTCCCTCTTCGTGTGAACGTGGGTCGTGGCTTCACATGATGGAGAAGAATGCTTCGTCAGCAAAGATGCATCGTGGGTTTTAGCTCTCAATGATGCAAGCCGGTTTTCTTCCTGAATTGACGCCCACGTGGGGAGTGGGATGCAACGAACTTGTCTGATTCTTTCGGCGGAGCTTCTCCCGTATGTGCTGGTTTGGTTTCCCTCGAAGTCCGTCATTGTGGCAGGCTTCCGTACGACCTTGCCTATGAGAACCTTGGATGTCCTGAGAGTCTTGAGAGTAATCACATTCGAAGACGCTCCTGTGTCGACAAGGGCCGTCTTGAACTCTGAATCCTTGATGCGTGCGGTGACATGTAGGGCACGGTTGTGAACTTCCTCTGGTTGATTGCAGCAAAATGTCTCCGTGCGCTGATTCTTCGAGAGGTGTGAAAGTTCGCATAAACTTTCCAGTAGAGAAAACGCTTCCCGATCCACCGGCCTCTCGGTTCATAGTGAAACTATTGACTTGACTTGAGGAGGATCGTTGTGAGGATCAGTCCCAGTGTAGGAGTCTCCATGACAGGACCGCTCATATCTGATGTCGCTTCTTTGATCAGGTCCATTGAGGTCCGCGCCGCCGAGGTACCTTCTCCGGTGCGTTGAATGCGTTCCTTTTTGCTCCAGGGCTGTCACGGCTCTTCTGGAAATCGATCAGTTAATGTCTTAAGAAAAGTGAGTACCTCTTTCTGAGTTGCGGCCATATCCGTTTGAGTCTTAGCAAGAACTTCCTGCTTCTCAATCAAGTCTGCAATGGTAATGGGGGATAGTCCTCCTCTCGTCCCTCCGGCTCCTCGTCCCGATGAAGGAGTGGAAGTTGTTGCCCTGGTGACTACCAGAGGTGTTACACTTGATGAGATGCCAGGATTTGCGGCTGATCTGGCTCTGGTGATGGGAGGTGTTGTAATATCACTGCTGAGTGATCGAATTGAACGTTCCCATCCTCTCGTACTCACGTGTTCCTTGATTGATCTCTCCTTCCTCAAGCATTTCTTCACGGCTTCGACAAGGGTCTTGAGATATAAATCTTCCAAATGGTATCCGTAAGCTGCGGGCTCCATTTCTTTATCCGGTAGACGTTGTGGTACCCGGACAAGTCTTTTCCTCTGTGGAGTTGCCTCGAGTCTTCGTTGTCGGCCGGACCATGTTGTTCGTCTCTCCGAGTTACGCGCTCTTTCGCATCTCCACCGGTAAAGGTGTGACTCGACTAAGGATCCAGCGTTTCTTACCTTTTTTGAGTAGATGCCTGCCGACCCTTCTTGTAATTGTGCTGTTATATCATTCAAAAGGCGGAATGTTTCGCTCTGCCTTCTGGTGATACCGGCTTGATTTGCCAAGACATCCTCCAGCATTCTAACCATACTTCCCATGATATCTGAACCACCTGTGGTCTCCTGGTGAGGATACATCGCGAGATGAAAACCGAAAAATTGAGGATTCAATTTTTTGCAACCGATAGATCAATCTCCCACTGTGGTCGCCAATTGTTTATGGGTGAAAACTACTCCTGCAGAATTTGGTAATTTGTGGTGTGGATGAGGAATGAATTTAAACCTTAAACAAATACACTGCGCGGTGAGCGCTTGTAGATTCGAGAGATCAATCTGTGCAAGTCCGGCCTAAACCAAGAAATGGCCGTTCCAGACTTGTTTCGGTCACAAAGTGAAGGAGATGGGGTTGATCTTAGGGAGGGAAGCGAAGAAGGTGTTGAGAATGTGAAGGTGTAGACTTGCTTATGACTTGCAACAGGAAAGTGAACAAGCTTACGATTGGTGTAAGCAGGCTCTGGGTGTTTTCTTATTGTTTTTCTCTGTTTTTCTCTCTGTCGTTTGGAAATAGGGCGGAGAACCTATTTATACAAGTCTCTGAGTCTTATTCACGTCTCTCGTGGGAAGTGGAGGAAGTGGAGTGATGGAGTAGTGGAGTTGTGCGTCGGTGCCACACGACCGCCTTGCCCACTTCTCCCGTTCATCTCCAACCGTCCATGACTTCCTAACACGTTCTTGTGATGGCGCGTTGCACGCTGCACGCTGTAAACCGCCAGACCAATACCCCAATATGTATCCCCCCAGTTTGTGACATGATTGATGTCTGGAATGTGTGGATTGTGGATCCACGAAAGATAGCATGTAATGCTGAATCGAATAACTGCGTTATTCAGGAAGTCGATACTTGTGAAGTATCGTGTGTATTTTATGCAGTGCTTGCATCATGGTGTGGTAAAGTGATGGGTAATGACGCCTCACTGACCAATTAACTCCTGAGGGTTGTATAACCACTGCTGGTGAAGTTGGACGGATGAGATGATCTTTGAGACACTCATCTGCGACCGTTAATGAAATTAGGGTTTTGAAGAGGCGCGCAAGCATCACTCTTCAGCTTGGTCGAAACCAAGCATGGGAAGGATTTCGGAGAGGACCGACCGGGCGTGCATGTAGATAGCATGCCGGTGTACACGTCCATGTCTCACTTTGTCCCATGAAGGTGCGATCCAGGCCACTCAATTTGACCGGCAAAGAGGAGTGGTTGAGATCGATTTTGCAATAGGAATTTGATGCCGCAAAAGGCCGCGCACCATGCTCTTTTCTGGCGCGCGTTCCAAGACGACCTAACTTGGTCGGTCTTGGCCGATTGGTTTGACGTGAAGATGGTAGGATGGTGTTCACGCCTATACCTGAATATCCCATTAAAACGTGATCCGAGCCACCCAAATCGTCCGGCGAAGTTGAGCGGTCGAGATCGATTTTTTGGTTTGGGAGGCGTGGCCACGCTAGTTTGGGCGCACGTTTTGGATTAACCAGGGCATGATATGCCTTGGCCGAACACATGAGGAGGTAGATGGGCCCACAGTGGTCATGCTTTGGTATGACCGGACCTGTTTAATCTAACTGGGACCCTCCATTCGTGCCGGAGAAGATGGACGCACATGATGCTCAAAACCCTAATTTTGGGTTTCAAAGCCGTGCGCCATCTCTTGTTTGGGCGACAATTTTGTCACGGCCAAACATGGTTGGTTTTGACCGATTGGTCAAATGTGTAGGCGGGCCCACGGTGATCGTGTTGACATGCTCTGGGCCCTTTGAATCTACATCTACACCCTCCATCTATACCTGCGAAGATGGATGGTTGAGACTGCTTTGCAACACATGTAATATGCCGCAAACCCTAATTTAGGGTTTTCCGTCCATAATGCTTGGTATGAACGGTTTCTTGGCAAGCTAGGCCAATGACCGACCATGCGGGGTCGGCCGTGGGTATTCCATACCTGCTTGGGGGTGATGGAATTGATCTGGGGTCATCTAATCATGCTTATGGAGTTGGATGACTGCGATCAGATCATATCCGGACTGATACGGTCAGTCCGGATGCTCAATCTGGCTAGTATAACACACCGAGAGGGGCTCAATCGGGCTAGTATAACACACCGAGAGTCAGCCTGTACGGGTATTTCGTACATGGTTTCATTATAGTGCTTGAAGGTTCGTGTTACTCTGTAAGAGTAACACTCAGTCGTCATGCCACACTGATAATGAGTACTGGAAATACAAGGCTGATACGAAATTCACAGGAAGGGATTGTTGCCACATGCTCCAACCTGGAGGAATTTCATGTATTCACAAAATGGGATTGTTGCCACATGCTCCATTCTTGGTGAATTAAGTGAGGGAGTATCCAACACTTATTAATCGCTTTATCTTTTACAAGATGTCAGCGCATAATTTTTCCGGTTTTTACAAATTTAACCTTAAATGAAAATCCACCATCAACAACTGTGTTGTTGAATCGGGAATCAAGTGGATTGTAATGAATTATTGTAATTTGTTTATCCATATGATGTAAGAGTTTTGTCACTAAAATTGACAAAGGGGGAGATTATTACAGCATGGCTCGGTTGAACCCACCAAGCGTTGGTATGTCAAGTTTGGTTGTCATATTTTAGTGAATCAAAACTCATGTTAAGAGTCGCTTGATTATGTACTAGAGTTAAACATCGTATAGGTTAGCTTGAAAGTATTAGGATATGAGACATTACAAGTATTGCGAAGACTTGAAGATGTGAAAAAGCAAGGAGCTACAACGACAACAATCATCCTTCCACTTGTGGTTAGTGATATTTGACTTGAACTGTTTCATTCCCTAACGTATCTTTCAAGTCGTGCATATCGAAAACATAACTGTGAAGCATATTTGAACTCTAGATAGACATAGTATTAAGGAATACAATACGAGGTTTATTGCTTAACCATTAAACTTTGTAGATAAGACATCGCCATAATCATTTGAATGCTATTGTGATTATGTATGGGTATGAGGTGAGGATTTCATCCTAGGGAACAATGTTTACATGTGTTCTAAGGAAGTAAGTTCATAAAATTGTTTGTGAACCGAAAAGGAAATTTCCAGGTGTTATTGGTTTTGTTATTCATTGCATATCTTATGAACAACCAATATGTGTGATAGAGTATAACCGCTCACAACTTGTTGTGTTCTTGGTAGAACTGTTCACAAAGGCCTGACTTATGTATTGGTAAAACCGATCTTAAGTAATCACCTGTGGTATGATCGGATTTTGTATGTCTATCCTTGTAAGGGAAAGGGAACTGATCCTAGTAAGGGAAAGGGAACCGATCCTAGTAAGGGGTGCAGTACATCAAAAGGAACCGATCCTTGTATGAGGTGCAGCAAGGTTTATAACAGAAAGGGGAACCGATCCTATGGACATGTGCAACACATATAAGTTAGATACCATATATATGTGGGGAACCTGTAGGATCAGAATATCGCGACATCAATACTTCGCGAGATTAATAAACGACAGCATTGCGAAAGTATCGCAGATGAGTAATATAAATGACGCAATGAATGACGACAGCTAAAACACGAGAAAGATGTGAATACCTAGCGAGATTTAGGAGAGTTGCGAGATTATATATTTGTAAGACCTGCGATATTTCACAAGTTATTCTCGAAAATAAAGGACAACTTAGCTGTCATCCACTATGTACTACCCTATATAAAGAGTCGAGCAAGTCTGTTGAGGGGATCTTTTTTGGGGGAAGTGTTAGACAAATCATTAGGAGAGAGAAAGTTTGTGGTGATTGTAATTTCTTTAGCTCTTTTCCATTTTATCTTGTAAACATTCAAGGAATTAATCAATAAAAATCATAGTTGTTCATCTTCAAATGTCTTAGTTGTATGGATTCTTGTGAGGGGTGTAGTGTAGGATTTCCTGCAACTACATATTGGCGCTAGAAACAGGGAGAGAGTAAGGATTGACATCGTGATTTGAAAGAATTTGGAGTAGTAGGGAAGGAATTTCATATAATTTTCAACAGTTTACCAAAATTAAGAAATGGCTAGAAGAAGAAATGCATCCGAGCAACCAACAACTGTTAGAAGGAGTAGGAGACTTTGCTGGAGAAGGGAGAAATGAAATGGGAGAATCCTCAAGAAGGAACATAAGAAATAATGAAGAAAATCAAATTCAATCACCAATTCAACCAGTAGCGGATAGAACTGTGGATT
The DNA here is from genome assembly GCA_023531295.1 of Papaver armeniacum. Lineage (NCBI taxonomy): Eukaryota > Viridiplantae > Streptophyta > Magnoliopsida > Ranunculales > Papaveraceae > Papaver > Papaver armeniacum. The sequence continues at coordinate 81,682 of JAJJWW010005477.1, read as the reverse complement.
ATGATAGAGTAAGCGTGCATACTTGGAGATCAGACTCTGTGGACGAAAGGGGAGAAGAACAACAATTGGTAAACAATGGACAAGAGGAGAGAGACCGAGAAGGGATTGGAAAAATAATTCATGGAAATGAAGAAATCGCAGCATTAGAGGCGTTGAGACAAACAATACATGAAGAAAGACGATTAGAGGCAGAGGAACGTGCAAATTTGACAAGACAGAATCATGAGTTGAGGATGGAAAACATGAGATTACAAAATAGAAGGTCGAGAAGCACTACAAGGTCAATCCCAAGATCAGTTAGAGAGGAAAGAAGGAGAATTTTACCTACAGAAAATGCTGATGAAGAAAACCAAGAAGAAGCGCAAAATCCAGGCATAGAACATTGCGAGAGAAGAGAAATGATGGAAGATCGTTATATTCCGCGTCCCGAGACTCTTCAAAATGGGCAGAATGATGGAAATCAAGGAGGTAGGCAGTGTCAGAGGCAGAATAATCCAGTTGATGAAGAAAATCAAGAAGAAGGAAGAAGAATATTGCATGGGAGAGAAGCACGGAGGAAGCAAAAAGAGATTGAAGATGAAATTGAAAGACATTATGTTGAACAAGCACTTCTAGCTTGCGAGAGAGAAAGATTGAGAGCAGAAAGGGAAGAACAGGAGTTAGAAGAGACAATTCGCCAGAATAATCATGATAATCGAGAAAGAAGGCGAGAACAAAATCGCAACAATGATAATATTAATGAAGAATATGAAAGAGTACAAAGGAGAGCTGATAGGCAACAAAGAAGAGAAATTGATAGATATAACGGTGTGCGAATTCGTGAAAGAAGTGAAGGAGAAGATCGCAGAGAAAGACGAGAAGAGAATGATGAACAAGAAAGTCAAAGCAGACATGAACGCAGGAGAAGAGAAGCGGAACTAAAAAGACCAATAGATTCAAATTCTGATGTAAATGAACAAATTTTGAGAGAATTAGCAGAAATGAGAGGAATGATGAACAACAAAAGGGGAGGAGGAAAGAGACAGTTGGATGAAGCCATATAAGAAGCTGCGAAAACTCCGTTCACACAAGAGATACAATTAGGAGGAATACCACCGAAGTGCAACTTACCAACATTAACCAAAGATTTTCGATGGAACAACTTGTGCGATACAACATATCAAAGCTTATATGAGATGTATGTTACAATGGGAGAATCATGATGCTATATTGTGCAAATATTTTGCATCAAGTTTGACAGAAGAAGCTTTGAAATGGTTTGAAGGACTACCGAAGAATACAATAACATCTTTCAATCACTTGCAGGCTATATTTTTAGGGGCATATATAAGTAATAATTCCTCGTGACCTGGTATTGAAGATTTATTTGGGTTAAAACAAAGGGTTGGTGAAAGTTTGAAGCATCTGACTGTGAGATGGAAGACAATGTGTAGAGAAATGGCTGGTCGTGTGGACGAGAGATATCTCATCTTATCATTCATTAATGCTATGTTCGCGACAAATCTGTTATGTATTCAAATTTTTAGAGTCAAGAATATAATCACAATGACTGAGTTACGAGAGCTTCAGGAGGAGTATATTGCTCTAGAGGAAAAGCAAAATGAGATGGAATCATACCCTGTCGCGAATACAAGTTCAGGAGCTGCGAATGCAAGTTTGTTACCCAAATTGATAAACACTGTGGCGAGTACCTCGCAAGGTCAACAAGGAATGAGGATACCAGATGATGTTCAGCAAAAGTTGGTAGCCATGGGAAGTCGCGATCAGGAAGAATTTGAAAGAGAAAGAAATTTCTACAACCGTCGCGGAAATAATAAAATTCAAAGGCTTGATCAACCGCAAGAAACTTATGGAGGTCAGAGGCATAATTATCATAGAGGGCAGCGAGGTCATAGGGTAGTATGGGAAGAAATCAAGATGCCTCCACTAAACGCTAGCGTGGAGAAAATATGGGAAGCTATAATCCTGATGGAAAACATACCCGCACCATGGAACATGGGGAATGAACCGCCTCCAGGTGACAGAAGTCATGAATTCTGTTCCTATCACCATTTTCATGGACACCTAACGAATGATTGTAGGAATATAAAAAGAATCATCCTCGGAATGATAGACCAAGGGAAGCTAAATCATTTCTTAAAGAGTGAAGAGAAGACTCAACCATTACCAACACCTCCAGAAATTCACAGAGTAAATACAACAAAAGGGAAAGAAATGTTTGTAGTAGAAGTTGGAGCGAAGGCCAAAAACTTGTTCTGCAACTCTATCGTACATTCGTACAGGACAATTGAAGATTTTCATGATAGTGTTCTTAGTAGGGTTTTCGCAAGAGATGCTGACAATAGAGAAGTAATGAACATCGCGAAGACATCGCCACTAAAAGAATGGCAAACACAGATTATTTCTTTTACCGCAGAAGAGGTACCTGAAGGTGTCGAGATGCATGACAGTCCATTAGTGGTAAGATTGGAAATAAACCCAAAACCTGTTGATGATGAAGATGACGGGGCAGAAAATTCATGGGCAATAAATAGAATCTTAATTGATACTGGAAGCTCTATAAACATCCTTTTTTACCACACTTACAAGACTATGGGAGGGAAAGACGAAGATTTGATACCTTCAACCTATAAGATTTATGGTTTTAATGGTACTGCTAATAAACCTAAAGGAGAAACTTGTATGCGAATACCACTGAAAGGATTATCAACTGAAATCTTGTTTTGCATAGTCGATGTGGAATCCCCCTATAATGCATTAATTGGGCGACCTTGGTTACATGAGATCTTGGGTGTAGCATCAACTTACCACCAGTGCATCAAATTTCCTCATCCCAGTGGTGTTGGAGTTATAAAAGGAGACTGGGCTGAGGGACAAAAGTGCTATGAAGTTGATGTGGAGTCTTGCGAGGAAAGGGCTGCTCAAAAGAAGCATTAGAAGCGGAATATCAAAGAAGAACAAAGAAGAACAAAGAAGAGAAAGACTGATGGTGGACACAATAGAAGTGAGAGATGAAGATATATTGCGAAAGCAATGCTTGAAAACAATTGGAAATTGCGATGGTCTCGCAAAAGGGAAGGAAATATCAGGAAATTTGAATGAAGAAACAGAGAGCAGCAGGAGTAAGAAGTGTAAGAAATAAATAATTGATTTTAGAGTTGTGTAAAAAAAAAAAAAAATGTTTGGAGTGACAAAGGCATGTCAAAAGTACAAATCGAAGAAGGAGTACGCGAAAATCTCGTGAGACATGAATATAACGAAAGTTTGGTTAAATAATTACAGCGAAATCACAGCAAATGAAGCAAGATTATGCAATAATTTCGCAAAAATAATGAGAAGAAATAATCAAAAATCAATGAATGATTGAAAAAATTGACAGAAATGAAAGAATGAGCGAATGTGACGAACCTTTATGGCGTACACCCTAGTTAACGAATGATATTTCGCAAGAGGCAAATGTAAGACCTAAAGTGCGTCATATAAGGGGGTATCTCTTGACATGGCTCAAGGAAAAGGTTACACCGCCCCTGGAACCTGAGTCATGAAAATTTGGGGTCAATAAAGCCCATCTGGGAGAGATACCTTGGATTTCCAATTATATAAGGTTATACCCTGGTTGGACGACCGAGGGTCTCTTCCAAGGAGTCAGTGTATGACCAAGGCGCCGAGGTACACGGTTGAGCCAAGAGTGCCTGGGGCATTTGAAGTGTCTCGGCCATTCTTGGCAAGTCTTGGCACATCTTTTCGGCCAAGAAAACTCCACTTAGGGTGCGATCTCGTAACCATAAGCCCTATAGGTATAAGGGATAAGAAGCTGCGAAAACAACTGGTTGTTGTTAGGACCGGATGGGAGGAGCTAGTCTTGTATGGCCGATGTACGCCTCCTTGAAGGGGCAACCAGGGAGATGATAAGGGCGGCACCCTCCATTAGGGAGCTGATAAGTGTCTTAAGACGCAAATGTCATGAGGCTTTATTTTCGCAAGAAAATTTAGGCTTGTCATATTTGTGCGATGATCCTGAAGAGGCAATAATACTAACGCGAGGATAAGACGAGATCAATGGGTCTTTACATGAAAGTGTAAAGACGTCCTGTGATTTCGTCGCAAGACGGCAATGTCATGTGGCTTTAAGTTCGCAAGAATTTTTAGGCCTGTCATATTGTCGCAAAACAAATATCCTGCAGAGGCAATAATACTAAAGAAATGATAAGACAAGATCAATGGGTCATTACATGAAAATGTAAAGACGTCCTGCGATTTTGTCGCAATGAGGGGTGGCAAAATAAGACCTTTAACTAGGAAGGCAAAATAAGACCACACAAGAGCAATGATAAGCCAAGATCAATGGGTCATTACATGAAAATGTAAAGACGTCCTGCGATCTTGTCGCAATGATGAATTTCAATATAAATGAAGATAAGATCACATAAGAAATTGAGTAAGCAAATAAACTTGCGAGAATGACTATATTTCTTCATTTATTTGTGAAGAGTTAGCAACAAAGATTCTGTAAACCGAGAAGTATTATTACTTAAAGATTATCGATTTAATCTCTCATGTGAAAATAAATAACAGAGGCAAGTATGGGAATGATTAGGGTAAAAACTTGTTATTTATTTTCATACGATAGATTTACAGTAAGAGATTACAAAAATGGAAGGCTAGAAGGATAAATGTACAAATATCACAAGAAGAGAAAAAGGAAAATGGAGCTATCTCTCAGTTCATTCTTATTTTTCATCAGACTCTTTATCAGACTCCTCTTCTTCGCCAGCATCACTATCAGAAACATCCAAGGAAGGTATATTTTCAGGAACCTCATCAAGAAGACAAGGATATGAAGAAAGAGGAATACCGTGGTCATCGCAAACTGTCTTAATAGTTTGATTGCGAAAACGGACAACATCATTATTGAAATTCGCTACAGTAGTTCGTAGTTGCTTCTTCAACTTGGAATACTTGTCATTGCGAAGAGAGAAGTCTTTTGCAAGTTGTGCTTTCTCGGATTCAAGTTCTTTAATTCTAGTTTGAAACCTCTTCTCAAAAATGATTTAGCTTCCCTTGGTCTATCATTCTGAGGATGATTCTTTTTATATTCCTACAATCATTCATTAGGTGTCCATGAAAATGGTGATAGGAACAGAATTCATGACTCTGTCACCTGGAGGCGGTTCATTCCCCATGTTCCATGGTGCAGGTATGTTTTCCATCAGGATTATAGCTTCCCATATTTTTTTTTTCTCATACTTCTGTATTAAGTTTTTTTTTTCCATTTTTTCTTTTATCTCTATTTATTCTCTTTCTTTCTATTTTTTTTTATTTTTTTTTTATTTCGTTTTTCACTTATCTTTTTTTAATTTCTGGAGGTGTTGGTAATGGTTGAGTCTTCTCTTCACTCTTTAAGAAATGATTTAGCTTCCTTTGGTCTATCATTCTGAGGATGATTCTTTTTATATTCCTACAATCATTCGTTAGGTGTCCATGAAAATGGTGATAGGAACAGAATTCATTCTTCACTAGAAATAGGAAAATGGAGCTATCTCTCAGTTCATTCTTCTTTTTCATCAGACTCTTTATCGGACTCCTCTTCTTCGCTAGCATCACTATCAGAAACATCCAAGGAAGGTATATTTTCAGGAACCTCATCAAGAAGACAAGGATATGAAGAAAGAGGAATACCGTGGTCATCGCAAAACCTGTCTTAATAGTTTGATTGCAAAACGGACAACATCATTATTGAAATTCGCTACGATAGTTTGTAGTTGCTTCTTCAACTTGGAATACTTGTCATTGCGAAGAGAGAAGTCTTTTGCAAGTTGTACTTTCTCAGATTCAAGTTCTTTAATTCTAGTTTGAAACCTCTTCTCAGATTCTGCGAACAAATGGCAATGAGTCAGTAACTTAATAGCAGTTTCACAAAAAAAAGTGGTAAAATAATGAAGAATAGTTAACAACCTTCTCTGTCAGAAATCATGTCTTTAACCAAGGCAGTTTGATCAGCATGAAGGCTAACGTTAACACCTAAGTTATTTCTGGCATTATCTAGAACTTTCGCAACCCAAGCGAATTCATCATCTTTATTTATAAGAAGAAGAGAACGAATTTGAGTCTCTCTTTCGCTAAGAACAGTATTTTGACGAATAGATTCATCACGTTCAATTTGAACTTCAAGAAGAGCTTTTTGAAATTCTGCTAATGCTTTAGCGCCTCGATTAGTAATGCGATCTTTATCATCTATAAGATCGCTAATTTTCTTCCTTAAAATGCTAATTTTCTCTTGTGAACTAAGATGCATGTGTTTCATTTGGTTGGCTAAACTTAAACTAGATCTATGATCTGCTTCTAAGAGATGAAATCTGGTTTGAAGCTCGTTCAAAGAAAGATGTTTGATTCTGTCATTTGAAAAGCTATTTAGAGAATTATTGAGATGGGCAAGAAGAGCATCATTATCCATAGGCTCGGGAAATGAGTGAAGAAGAATATCTTCTTCAGAGAGGTTATAAATGTCTGCGAAAATGATAAGTCAGATAAAGAAAAGTAAATGACAAAATAAGAATAAGAGAAAGAGAAGAGTTTTATACCATAAAGTTGCTGATTAGCACTTTGAAGGGTAGATATTTTATTTTTCTAGGTAGAAGATTCAGTTTCCAATTGTTGAATTATTTCGCGAAGAGCGGCAGTCTCATTTTCATTCTTCTTGCGAGATGTCGCAACTTCAACTTCTAGTTCTTCGGTCTTTTTGTGAAGCTGAAGATTTTTCTTTTCAAAATTGATGCGTATCTTCTCAAGATCTGAGGCAACAGCAAAGGAAGCTCTTCCAGACTATAAAGAAAGATAAAGAAACTATTAGTATATGATTTAAAATTAAAATTATGAAGGAATAAAGAAATATTAACATACCAAGGCACTGAGTGCATTCAAGAAGCTGGGAGTCAATGATCTGGAGATCCCCTGGAGAGACTCATTGCCCTCCAGTAAAGAAGCATCACATATACTTGCGAGAGCTTCTCATATACCAGAGAGGCGGTCATCTCGAAGCCCCTGCATGGAGTCTGAAAAGATATTAGACAATAACGTCATAGGAGATTCAGTTGGATGATCCTCCTTCGCGGTAGAAATGTCTACATCATCGTCTTCTTCATCGGAACTCTCACTAGATTGAGGACTTGAGCGAGAAGAAGAATGGGTCTTTTGTTTTTTAGAAGGCGGTGCAGCAGATTTTTTCTTGCGAAGAGGGTCTTTACCCTTTCTTTTAACCCTCGCAGCTTTTGAAGCTTCTTCCTCGCCGACAACTTCAACATCAACCTACATACACGAATGAAGATAAGAAACAGAGGCAACAATATTGTGGATAACAAGAGAAAATATTTCTTACTTCATCCGTGATTGAGCGAAGTATCGCCAAAGTACTTGGCTTTGGATTCCTTTCATAACTTTTTCTCAATTTAGTGATCTGAAAATTTCGCAAGTTTAGTAGATATAAAAGGAAGGAAACATCACAAAGCTAATGAAAATTAGAAAATATACCTCTTTTGCTTTCTCGGGCCAATTAAATACCCTTTTGCTTTCTCGGACACACCACTTCTCATCTTTAGAGTAGCCAATTAAATACCCAAGGATGATAATTTTCATATTTATCACTTCATAATTTTCAAAAAAAGTTTTCGAGATTCGCGTTATCGGGATATATGGGTGTAGTATATTGGAACTTTCTTTGCTATTTTTCTTGAAATGTAATGTCCGTTCAAAAATATTCTACGCGGAAAGACACACCACTTCTCATCTTTAGAGTAGCGAGGAACATTGTTCTTGCCAATGAAATCAGTGCCAATCAATATCTAACATGAGTATCTTATCGAACTAAAGTTGAGGGTTGATGTTTGTCCTAACTTTTGATAGACGGAACTACAATCACCACTTAATTGATAAATATTGAGATGCATTCTAGCCATCATGGCTGGAGAATTTCTCATGAGCAAGAATTTCATAGAACAAGACCCGGCAACCGTTCGATTGTATAGAGGGACTCCTCTCATAAGTGTGAATGGGCTAGGAATTGGATGGAGAATTGACTCAAATTTGGAAAGAGAAGATGAAGAGTTGAGAAAGACTTGAATTTGGAAATTGAATTGCAAAAGGAAAAGGGTTCTATTCCTTGGAAGATTTGGAGAATATTGAAGCCTATAAATAGAGAAGTTTTCTACAACTTCTACACATCTCTCTCTACATATCTTTCTCTACATCTTTTATACCTTTCTACACACACAATTCTTTTCTTTTCTTATTCTTTGTGTGAACTCTTTTAACATGAGTAGTTAATTTTATTGATTGAGGATGAATTCCTAGTTCTTAACATGATTTGAGTTTTTGTTTTCAATTCTATCTTGAAGTTTTTCACATGATTATCGATTGTTTTTACTAATAGGAGTGATCTTAAAGACACTCATGATTGATTGATAGATTGTTTGGAGTGCACGCTAAATTGATTTGTTAATTGATCTATATCTAGTTAAGTTAGGGAATACGTAATCGTTCTCGACACTTTACACAAGTAGAAAACACGAGACCTTGAGGGATTCCGTGGAGCAATTGTGTGTAGAAACAACGCTAGAAAATGGACCAAGCGAACCGAGTTTAACTACTAGTACTAAACCTAAATTCATAAATCTTAATGCATTCTGGGAATTACATCTTGTTTTCAAGGTGGTTCTTTTGAATAGAATCTCAAGACCTGCGAGGAGTTGACCTAGCGAGATTATGATTTTCCGATCATCACAATGATGATCTCAGAAACAACTTTGCGAAAAAGAATAGATGAAGATTCTTGATTGGGAATAGTAGACAAGGTGAAACCCTTCTCTTGTAAATTCTTTTGAGTCTCACCCAAAAGGGTTTCGTATCTACGACCAGGTGGAGCCATTCTTAGAATATGAGAATGATTAGAGAATTGAAGATCAAGAGAAAGAAGAAAAGGAAGATTTACAGTAGCAGAAACGTAAATTGCGGAGGAGAAGAATTGAAGAAAAATTGCAGAGAGAAAGTAAAAAAGAAGAAGAGGAGGATGGGAAAACTATATATAGAGAAGAATTCTCGAGAAGATAAATGCATTTAATGCGAGAGGAGACGTGAATGGTCAAGAAAAAACGGTTGAAAGAGACGTGTCAAGAAAAGAGTGGAAGAAGAAACATGTGTAATAAATTCTGTGTAAAAGTACGGGATCATAACAGAAGGATATGAACAGTTGCGGCATTTTAAAAATACTAGTTCTCATGACATTCTCTTCTTCGCAGAGAAGACATGAGAAGAGGCAAGATGTAGGATCAGAATATTGCGACATCAATACTTCGCGAGATCAATAAACGACAGCATTGCGAAAGTATCGCAGATGAGTAATATAAATGACGCAATGAATGACGACAGCTAAAACACGAGAAAGATGTGAAGACCTAGCGAGATTTAGGAGAGTTGCGAGATTATATATTTGTAAGACCTGCGATATTTCGCAAGTTATTCCCGAAAATAAAGGACAGCTTAGCTGTCATCCACTATGTACTACCCTATATAAAGAGTCGAGCAAGTCTGTTGAGGGGATCTTTTTTGGGGGAAGTGTTATACAAGTCATTAGGAGAGAGAAAGTTTGTGGTGATTGTAATTTCTTTAGATCTTTTCCATTTTATCTTGTAAACATTCAAGGAATTAATCAATAAAAATCATAGTTGGTCATCTTCAAATGTCTTAGTTGTATGGATTCTTGTGAGGGGTGTAGTGTAGGATTTCCTGCAACTACAGAACCGATCCTAGTACCTAGTCAACCGAACTTTTGGGAAGCTAGTGTGACTATGCACAGTTTTCACATGGAGGTAGAACCGAAACTTGTTTTGGTAGAAACGTAAACCTATGATTGTGATTGAATGTTGGTTTGATCAATCACATCGTTCTTGAAAGTTAGATGAACCAATTATAAACTTGTTTGGAAGTGTGGCAAATCGGTTTCAAGGTTGTAAGTGTGAAAGAAAACTTACAAAGTTAAGATGTCGACAAACTTTGAACACGTGCTGTGAATGTTTATTTCTATAATTATTCAAAGATATTCCTTAACGACTAAGGGAAGAAAATCCTAGCATCGAAACATAAGTAAGTTAAGAATCTTTCAATTAAGGTTATTAATTTCATTTTGTAGGGAAATTACAGAATTAGTAATGTGCATTTACTAATTAGATTTTCCGAGAGATTTCGATCGTTATTTTTGGATGAGCATTTCCGGAATTATGAAAACCGAATTTGTGCTTTTATGAATATCTTGAGAATATTTTCGGTTTTGGAAATTCCTTGGTGTCCAAACTTCCTTGTCTATAAATACACGAAGTTTGCCTTTCTAGCAAACTAATCCTTCGTAATAACAGATTTACTCTTTTGTTGTTGTTACTGGTGTAGCCGACTATTCGGAGAGGAGAGTAACCTAATTAGGCGAAATATCTTACGACCGCTCAGTTTAAAGTCTTCTTTGGGATTGAGAATCTCTAGCTCGACCCGTTGATGGGAAACTAGATAATTGCGGTTTATCTTTGTTTTCGATTGATTTGATTGACTAACGGTAGTTGAAATCTGATTGCACCTAGTTTGTTTATTCTTGAGAATCTTCTCTTCTGATATAAGATTCACTCAAACTAGTTCAGATTTTCGACAGGGATCTTTAGACTGTTGTTAGTTCTAAAGACGATCTTGTGATAATCCATTATTAATGACTCCGCTCACGTGCGTGATTGATCACAAGAGATTCAAGTGATTGTGTGCAAGTTTTTATTGAAGATTTAAGAAGATTTGAAGACAAAGAAGATATTGAAGATCTGACTTGGGTTTTATAATCTTTGGTGTTCACAATACTTGTTTCGGTAAAGAGGATCCAATTAATAATCGGTTTATCCTTGTGGTAGATTGGATTGATTAATTGAGTAGATCGGCATCAATACGTTTCCTTGTGATTAAAGGTATTGATTGGCTTAATATTAAATGATTACCTTTGGGTGATTGAACATAAGATAGATCTAAGGACCCGACGAAGGAGTTTATGTTAAGATAAATAGAAGAGCCTTTGTTCGACTCATATCACTTGGGTGAATAGAGTTGATACCAAACAGATTTGTTGTTCATTTACTGTTTGGAATACGAACCAAAGGAATTGTTCCAAGTACGTGACTTATTCACAAGTCGGAGGCGTGGGAATACAGACGGAACTAAGTGAACTATAGGGTTAGTTACTTGGTCTCAACTATACGAAGTTAGGTGTAATTTTGTGTAGCGGCTTAATCCTGAGAGTATTCAATTCTGGACAAGGTCCCGGGGTTTTTCTGCATTTGCGATTTCCTCGTTAACAAAATCTTGTTGTGTCATTTAATTTTATTTTCCGTATTATAATTATTTTATTATAATTAAAGTAAATCACACAAACGTTAATTCCTATTTACTTGATAAGCAATCCTAATGTGTTTGGTTAAGTCCGAACCTTTGTATCAAGTAAACATACTTCGTTGTGGTATTGTCTCGATCTCGTATCCATAGACGATCACACGAAGTGTGAACCGATTAATTGCATTGTCTCGACTCAGTCCATAGACAATCACTTTCGGAGAAAGGACTTATAGGTAGGAAAAGTTTTAGCTTGAGGTATATTTGGGTACCCTCGCCTTTTCACATCACATCTGTTACATACTCGATCAACATAAATGGTACACCTCATGGTTACATCAACCCAACAAGAGGTATCAGACAAGGAGACCCGCTTTCCACCTATATTTTCATAATATGTGCAGAAATGCTGTCTACAAATTTAGGAAACCTTCAAAACCAAAAAATGATTCGAAGACTTAACATATAAAAAAAAAAAGCACCGCCCATTAGTCATCTGATGTATGCTGACGACCTATTAATCGATTATAAAGCCTCTCCCAAGAGTAACCTCTATCTTAAACACCTGCTTCACTCTTATGGCACTTCGGCGGGACAAGTAATCAATACTTCCAAATCAGTAATCATTCATCACCCGAGATGGGATCCGATCAAAGTGAGTAACCTTCAACAATTCTTTGATATGACGACAACATCAAAGAATCAAACCTATCTAGGAGTCCAATTCAAACAAGGAAGAGCATCTAATCACACTTTCGCGCCTCTCCTTCAAAGATTAGCACGAAAAGCTAAAGGATGGATGACAAAATGTCTAACTCTAGCCAGAAGACTCGTCCTCGTTAAAACCTCCCTAATCCCCACCTCAAACCACCTTATGCAAACACAAAACCTACCCATCAATGTCGGCAAACAAATAGATCGTATCGTCAGTCAAAAAACTTCATCATATTGGTTGGGACAAAGTAAAAAAACCGATATATGAGGGAGTGCTAGTAATAAGAAAAAGCAGTGATCATAAAAAGGATCTTCTCATGAAAAGAATCTGGAACTTGCATGAATAACCTAACTCCATCTGTGGAAGTCTTTTCAACGAGAAATATCTAGATCAGCAACCAATTCTACAAGCCATCGATACTATACATTCTTCCTCCAGCGCTTAATGGAGACAATTTGCATCAATCGTCCCTACCATGCAGCAATTGATATTTCATCGTATTGGAAATGGACTATCAACACCTATAGAATCCAACTGGATTAACATTCTAAAAATTTGGACCCAACACAATGCTACCCGATCTGAAAGGTAGCTGATCTCATCGATCCAATCTCTAATAATTGGAACCAGGAAAATTTAAATACCCTACCCAATCATATAGTCCAAAAAATCATAAACATCCACCTTCCCCAAGATAACCCCAAGACAAAATAATATGGCCGCACTCAAAATCAGGAAAATACATTACTTCATCGGGATACAAATATCTAACCCATGGTCAACCTACTCATACCCCCTCCCCCTACCAAATTTCTGTGGAATTTACCGTGTCCACCGAAAAATCATCTTTTCTTGTGGAAAGCAATCAATGAAGGTCTACCAACCTTCTCTCTCCTACATCACATCCATTTGACCAACTCTGACATTTCCCCCAGATACAACGCTGATCCTGAATCAGCGGTTCACCTTCTAATTTACTTCCCAATAACGACTACATCTTGGAACACCTTACTCACACAAATATCAATCACATCAAACTCCAATCATACCCCCACATTGGTTTTAACGCCTCAGACAACCATTTCCAAGATCTTACAATAATCAGCACCAACATCTGTTATCTCTTCTTTCTGTTTTCTATGGTTGGATAAGAATGGCCTAATATACCGCCAAAAGCAAACAACATCAGAAGAAATCTTAACTTGGGCTCAAAAACAACAACAAGAATACTCTGCAGCGCAAGATTCCTTACCTCCCGTTCTACCAGGAGATTCACCGATACTTAACGGCTCAAGAAAGAAAAAAAGGATTTCAACAATATTAGTAAGATGGTCAACCCCAGAAATGAACTGGATTAAGATTAACACAAATGAAGCGTCCAGGGATCATCCGGGTTTCTCCGGTGCAGGTTTTATTTGCAGGAACTCCGACGTACAAACTGTTATGGATCTAGCACAAACTCTAGGAATTACGAAGGCTTTAACTGCAGAAACTTGGGCTATGCTTTTGGCATCAAGAACAACAATAGAAAGGCAATGACCTAACGAGCCAGACTCAGAAAACCTTTTGCGCTTCAACACATCCCTACTCCCCCACCTTGGCACATCTCAGGGATGATCGAGGAAATAAAAAATAGAATGCAACAGATCCCGCAGGCTGCTATCCAACACAACTACAAAGAAGGAAATCAAGCAGCAGATTATCTAGCCAACCATGCAGCAGATGGAAGTCAAATGGGAAATTTCTCAACCAAAATTTGAGACCAAGCAATCCCGTATTTTCTCAGTCAAATTATTTACCATGACTTCGTGGGTACCACATACCCACGTCAAATTGTAACCTAATCTTTTTTTAATAAAATGCATGCTTCAAAAAAACAACAACCAAGCTTAGGGTGTTTGTTGTGGTAGGTTTGATCTACGCAGGGGTCAACTGATTTAGTTGCTTGAGTAGAACCCAATTGTGTTTCCTAAGTTTAACATTCTCTCCCGTACCTATTTTTCATGTGCTCCATTTTTTGACCAATTCTAATCCAACATTTAGACACTTCCATAACGAAGATTTATTCCCCTTCAGTTTATCTATACATAGGGGAGAAATACCTTTGAAGTATTTTTCCTTTATCACTCTGTCTCATAATTATTTAGGGGTTCTTTAACCAGCCTCCGGAGTTGTTTTTGTTATTACCACCTTATTTTTCCACACAGACCCCCATCCTTTGAGGCATAAACCTATGCCATCCTCTCTGGAATGACCCCACTAATAAGCCCTATTTTTACTGTTCATTCTCTTAGAGATTGTCTTGGGTATGATGAAGCAGTACATATGGTAGGTTTCTAACAGTCACCCACATGTTTTATCATGACTCCTTTCCCTGCCCCAAAGAAGAGTTTAGCAGTCCATCCCGCCAAATGATACTTATGTTTTTCGACTAACGATTCAAAATATTTTACCTTAGATTTATGAGTAAAGAGTGGGACTCCTAACTATTTGTGTTCTAGCTATATTCATCTCACCTTTAGGATATCAATTATCCCCGATTGTTCATAATTTATCAGCTGACCCGAACCCTTACCGAACATCTCTAGGATTGTCAATAATCTTCTACAATCCTTTTTCCTAGCTCTAATGAAAATGAGACAATCTTCTGCAAACATAATGTTGGATATCGTTAGAAGAATTCTTGGGAAAGCATACCCCATTTATTCATTTTCTTTTTTCGGCTTCAATGATCGCTCTAGATAGACTTTCCATGCAAATTATGAAGAGGTAAGGAGATATAGGGTCCCTTGTCATATTCCTTTACTGGGTTTGAAAAGCCCGTTGGAGAACCATTGACTAGGACCGCACTGGTTGTTGTACTGATAGATTACACACTTATTTCAATCCACTTCTCACAAAAACTCACTTTTCCCATTACCCCTTCCAAAAAAACTTCATTCAACTCTATCGAAAGCCTTAGACATATTCAGTTTTAGCCCTAAGTAACCTGTTTTAGTTCTCATTATGTGAATAACCTCATGAGCTATGATAATATTGTCATAAATTTGTCTACCAAGGACAAAATCCGATTGAAAAGGGGAGATGAATTTATTAAGAGAGGGATTTATTCTGTTTGCAAGCAATTTAGAGAATATTTTGTAGATAGTGTTACATAAGGAGATTGCTCTGTAGTCAGCTAGGGACTCTGGGAATTCTTTCTTTGGTATTAGAGTTATGAATGTTGCATTGAGTTATTTCAATAGATGTTTTGATTCAAAGAATTATATTACCATCTTGGTAATATCATCTTTTAGGAGATGCCAATTCTTTTGGTAAAAGACCGCTGGGAAGCCATCCGGGGCTGGAGATTTATTTGGGTGCATATCAAAAATAATGAGTTTTATCTCTAGCTCCGTTGGAGTGCTCAAGAGTTTTACATTGTCCATCTCTGTTATGCTTGTCGGGATGAGATTTAGGATTTCGTCCTGGATCACTGGTTGGTGGATGAAGCCAGTTTGTTAAATTGTTTATAAAAGGTATTCACAATATCCACTATATTATGGAACCATTCCTCATTTTCCTGTTTAATCGCCTCTATTCTAAGTTTTTTTCCTATATATTTAGCCGACAAGAGAAAATAACTTGTGTTTTGTCTCATAGATTCAAACTATTATTAGTGGCTTTGATTTTCCAAAAATCTTCTTCAAAATCATACCATCTTTTCAGATCTTCGTGGAGGAGTTTTATCCTAGGACTATTTTCCAGGAGTTTCAAATTATTTTTTGCATGTAAAAGAGTTTGATTAAGATTTTTAATATTATGTTGAATATTTCCACAGTGAACTCTATTCCAAATTTTAATATTTTCCTTTATATTTTTTTAGCTTAGAGACAAACTTAAAAGCTTGGGATCTATCTATCTCCAAGGCCTACACTTAGGGCTGAACATGGTTTCGGTTTTCCGCCGGAACCGGACCGAACCCGACCGATTAGGAAGAAACCGAACCGAACCATTTATTAATGGATTGGTTACGGTAGAAAAATTTGAAAACCGACATTACTGGTTTGGTTTTGGTTTGGCCTGAAAACTGAACCAAAAACCATTGGAAAACCGATAAGTATATGCCGTTGATTAATATTAGATAGATTTAATCTACATCATCCATCACACACTTTGTAAACAAGTTCCTAAGTTCTAACCTACACCCTAGACGAGTTCATTTTTTCTCTTCTTCTTCTCTTCATCTCCAGTCGCCAGAAGCAATACCATCTCAATCTTCTACACCACCACCATCTCCAGCCGTAATGAAACCACCACTATCTGTTTAGTAGTTTGCTTCTCCTTCTATTTATTCTTCTCCTCTTTTTTCTTCTTCTTGTTCTCAATCTTCTCACTTCTCAGATGTACTGAAATACTCAAACTTAGAAACATCTTCTCACTTGTCAGATAACCAAATCAATTATTTAAGTCGACTATTTTCATTATTACAAGGTACTTCAACTCGATGGTGATGATAATTTTGATGATTTAAGCTTATAATTTATAATTCTAAAAACTAGGGTTTACTAAAATTGATTTTGCATGATTGATTTTGTAGGTTTCCTTTGATACAATCATAGAGGATTCACAATCAACACTCGTAATTTCCTATTTCTTAACTAGTTTGGGTTTGATTCTAGTTGTGATAATTAGTTTGTGAAATTAGGGTTTGCTACAATTGGGATTTGTGGAACATGGCTTGCTGCAATTAGTGATTTTTCTGATTTTGAGTTCATATCCTTTTGTATATGAACATGTTTTCTAGTTATCATTTTTAGTTATGAAATGAAGTTGAAGGGAATGAATTGATATGGGGTCAACCCAGTAACATATTTGTAGGATCATAATATCGCAACATCAATACCTTTGCGAAATCTTTATATAATACACTGCGAAGATATCGCAGATTGGTTACAGAAATGACGCAACAGATGACGACAGCCTAAACATGAGAAAGTTGTGGAGATCTAGCGAGATTTAGGAGTGTTGCGAAATCTAACACTTGTATACTTGAGAGAATATCGCAAGTCAGATCCTAAAATAAAGGACAGCTTAGCTGTCACCCACTATGTAATATCCTATATAAAGAGTCGAACATGCTTAAGACAGGGGGAGATCTTTTTAGAGTAGAGGGAAAGTTTTGAGGAGAGAGAAAGTCTAGAGAAATAGTTGTATTCTTGATTTCATTTCCCCTTTGTAAGATTCTTTAACTTAATTAATAAAAAGTGTGATTGTTGATCTTAAAGATGTGTTGATTATTATGAATTCTTGTGAGGGATGTATTGTGGGATTTCCTGCAACTACATAATGGCGCTAGAAACAGGGATTGAAGGTTAATATTGTGATTTGAAAGAATTTGGAGTAGTAGATAAAGAATTTCATATAATTTTCAACAACTCATTAAGATTGAAAAATGGCTAGAATAAGAAATACATCAAAACAACCAACAATTATTAGAAGGAGTAGGAGACTTGCTGGAAAAGGGAGAGATGAAATGGAGGAATCTTCAAGAGTGAACACAAGAAATAATGGAGAAAATCAAGTTCAACCGCCAATTCAACGTACACCAATACAAAATAGAACTGTGGATTATGACAGAGTGAGTGTACATACTTGGCGATCAGATTCTGTAGATGAAATGGGAGAAGAGCAGAAATTAGGAAGCAATGGATGAGAGGAGAGAGACCAAGAAGTAATTGGAGGAATAATTCATGAAAATGAAGAGATTGCAGCGTTAGAGGCATTTAGGCAAAGAATACATGAAGAAAGGCGATTAGAAGCAGAAGAACGTGCAAATCTGACAAGGCAAAATCATGAGTTGAGGATGGAAAACATGAGATTACAAAATAGAAGGTGAAGAAGCACTACAAGATCAAGTTCAAGATCAGTTAGAGAAGAAATAAGACGAAATTCGCCTGTAGAAAATGCTAATGAAGATATTCGAGAGGAAATACAAAATCCAGACGAAGAACGTCGTGAAAGAAGAGAAATAATAGAAGATCGCTATATTCAACATGGTGAAATTCTTCAAAATGGACAAAACAACGGAAATCAGGGAAATAACAACGTCAGGAATGAAATAATCAAGATGGCGAAGAAAATCAGGGAGAAGGAAGGAGAACATTACATGGGAGAGAAGTTCAAAGAAATCGACTAATAATTGAAGATGAAATCGAAAGACATTACACTGAACAAGCACGTTTAGCTTGCGAGAGGGAAAGACTGAGAGCAGAAGTGGAAGAACAAGAGCTACAAGAGGCAATTCCCCAGAACAATCATGATAATCGAGAAAGAAGGCGTGAACAAAATCGCAATAATGGTAATATCAATGAAGAATATGATAGAGTAAAAAGGAGAGCTGAAAGGCGGCAAAGAAGACAAAATGAGAAATATAATGGTGTGCGAATTCATGAAAGAAATGAAAGAGAAGATCGCAGAGAAAGACGAGAAGAAAATGATGAACAAGAAAATAAAAACAGATATGAACGCAGAAGAAGAGAGGCGGAGTTAAAAAGACCAATGGATCCAAACTCTGGTGTAAATGAACAAATTTTGAGAGAGCTAGCGAAAATGAGAGGAATGTTAAATAATAAAAGAGAAGGAGGTAGGAGACAACTGGATGAAGCCATAGAAGAAGCTGCGAAAACCCCATTCACACAAGAAGTACAATTAGGAGGAATACCCCCAAAGTGCAATTTACCTGCGTTAACCAACATTTTTGACGGAACAACTTGTGCAGTACAACACATCAAAGCTTATATGAGATTTGTGCTACAATGGGAAAACCATGATGCCGTATTGTGCAAATATTTTGCATCAAGTTTAACAGGAGAGGCCTTGAAATGGTTTGAAGGTTTACCAAAGAATACTATAACATATTTCAACCATTTGCAGGCTACATTTTTAGGGGCATATATAAATAACAATTCCTCGCGACCTGGCATTGAAGATGTATTTGGGTTAAAGCAAAGGGTTGGCGAAAGTTTGAAACATCTAACCATGAGGTGGAAGACAATGTGTAGTGATATGGATGGTCGTGTGGATGATAGATATCTCATTCTATCATTCATTAACGCTATGTTTACAACCAATCTGTTATACATTCAAATTTTCAGAATCAAGAATATGATCACAATGACTGAGTTGCGAGAATTTCAGGAGGAGTATATTGCTCTTGAGGAAAAGCAAAATGAGATGGAATCATACCCAGTTGCGAACACAAGTTCAAAAGCAGCGAATGCAAGCTTGTTACCTAAGTTGATAAATACAGTGGCGAGCACTTCGCAAGGACAACAAGAAAGGATAATGGGAGATAGTCAGCAGAAACTAGTAGCTATGGGAAGTCGTGATCAAGAAGAATTCGAGAGAGAAAGAAATTTCTATAGCCGTGGTGGAAATAACAAAATTCAAAGACTTGACCAGCCACAAGAAACTTATGGAGGTCAGAGGCAAAACCATCACAGAGGACGGGGAAGTCATTAGATAATATGGGAAGAAATCAAAATGCCACCACTGAATGCTAGTGTGGAGAAAATATGGGAAGCTATAATCTTGATGGAAAACATACCCGCGCCATGGAACATGGGGAGTGAACCACCTCCAAGCGATAGAAGTCATGAATTTTTTTCTTATCACCATTTTCATGGACACTCAACAAATGATTGCAGAAATATAAAAAGAATCATCCTCAGAATGATAGATCAAGGGAAACTAAATCATTTTCTAAAAAACCAACCTCAGTCTCAACCATTACCACCACCGCCAGAAATTCGCAGAGTAAATACAACAAAAGGAGGAGAAACATTTGTAATAGAAGTTGGAGCAAAGGCAAAGAATCTGTTTGTCACTCTATTGTACATTCGTACAAAACGATTGAAGACTTTCACGATAACACTCTCAGCAGGGTCTTCGCAAGAGATGCCGATGACAGAGAAATAATGAACATTGCGAAGACATCGCCACTGAAAGAATGGCAAAATCAGACTATTTCCTTCATCGTAGAAGAAGTACCTGAGGATGGCAAGATGCACGATAACCCATTAGTGGTAAGATTAGAGATTAACCCAAAACCTAGTGATGATGAAGATGAGAATTCACGGGCAATCAACAGAATTTTAATCGATACTGGAAGTTTCGTGGATATCCTTTTTTATCATACTTATAAAACTATGGGAGGAAAAGATGAAGATCTAATACCTTCAACTTACAAGATCTATGGTTTTAATGGTACTGCCAATAAACCTAAATGGGAAATCAATATGCGAATTCCACTGGAAGGATTTTCCTCTGAAATTCTGTTCTATGTAGTCGATGTGGAATCACCATATAACGCATTGATTGGATGACCTTGGTTACATGGGATTCTAGGTGTAGCATCAACTTTCCATCAATGTATCAAGTTCCCTCATCCCAGTGGTATCGGCATAGTAAAAGGAGATTAGATTGAAGGAAAGAAGTGTTATGAAATTGATGTAGAATCTTGCGAAGAAAGAGCTGCGAAGAAGAATAATTGGAAACATAACATCAGAGAAAAACAAAAAAGTGAAAGATTGATGGTAGATGCAATAGAACAGAGAGAAGAAGAATCGCTGCGAAACCAATGCATGCTGAAGATGTAATTGCAGGAAATCCTACAATACACACCTCACAAGAATTCATAATATCTAGCACATATTTAAGATCAATAATCAATCTCTTTATTAATTGAGTTAGAAATTTTACAAGAAGGAAGTGAAATCAAGAATGTAATTGCTACTCTAGACTTTCTCTCTCCTCTAAACTTTCTCTCCACTCTCGAAAAATATCTCTCTTCTTTCTTATGCATGTTCGGCTCTTTATATAGGACATTACATAGTGGATGACAGCTAAGTTGTCCTTTATTTTCGGATCTGACTTGCAACATGCTCGCAAGTATTCAAATGTTAAATCTCACAACGCTCCTAAATCTCGCCAGGTCTTCACATCTTTCTCGTTTTCAGGCTGTCGTCATCCGTTGCGTCATTTATATTACTTATCTGCGATATCTTCGCAATGTATCGTTTATGGATTTCACAAGGGTCTTGGTGTTGCGATATTCTGATCCTACATCTTTCCTATTCTCATGTCTTCTCTGCGAAGGAGAGAATGTCATGAGAATTGGTACTTTTAAAATGCCACAGCTGTTCATTTTTTCATATTTTTCTGTATTGACATGATTCTGTACTTTTACGCAGAATTTATTACACGTATCTCTTCCTCCATCCATTTCTTGACACGTCTTTTTCAACTGCTTTTTATCAACCGTTCATGTCTACTCTTCGCATAAAATGTGTTTGCCTTTTCGAGAAACCTTCTCTCTATATACTTTTCTTACTCCTCTCTTCTTCTTTTTTACTTTCCTTCTTGTTTTCTCTGCAACTTTTCTTCAACATCTCTCAGTAACTTCCGTTTCTGCTACTGTAAATCTTTTCCTTTTCACTTCCTTTGATCTTCAGTTTCTCTTCATTCCCATACTTTGAAAATGCCTCCAGTTGGTCGTAAATATGAAACTTCTCTGGACAAAGTGCAAAAAGATTTCGAAGAGAAGGGTTTCGTATTAACCACCATTCCCAATCAAGAATCTAAATCCATTCTTTCTGCCAAATTGTTTGCTGATCATCATTGTGATTGTCAAGAAATCATAATTTCGCTAGGTCAGATTCTCGCTGGCCTTCCCATTCCTATCTATGACCCTGATCATCTCTTATTTTATGAAATTCTTGCTCATGCGAAATTCTCGCGAGCCATCTACCAACTGAGCGGGGATTGTATCCGCTTAATGCTTGAGTTTGCCAACCGTGGTGCTGATAAGGGATCTCTTTACCCAAAAGAAGTCAGAGATCCTAAATTTGTGGACTTAGAGATATTCGCCGAAAAACATACGGTGGAAAGTTTCTTCGAAAACTATGAAGTAATAAATATAAAGAATGATAAAACTCGCTGTGGTGCTCGCTTGAAGAGAAGAGAGAATGTCGCCAGCGATAAAATACTTATGCAAGATATCGACTGGCATTCTGGCAAGAACAATGTTCCTCGTCATTCTAAAGACGACAGATGGTGCGTCTTTCCGTTGGTTTTGAAAGGACCTTACATTTCAGGTTCACATGTGCTCCCTGCGAATCTCGCCAATTATCAACCTTGGGTTTTTAATTGGCCTGAAAAAGCAAAAGAGGTATACTTCCTAAATTTCGCTCAGTTTATAATCTTCACTCCTTTTTATACCTATTAATCTTGCGAAATTTTCAGATTATCAAGTTGAGAAAGAGCTACAAAAGAAATGCTAAGGCAAGTACCCTAGCAGCACTCCGTTCGATCATGGATGAAGTAAGAAATACTTTTCTTTATTATTTTTAACAATATTGTTGCCTCTGTTTCTTATCTTCATTCGTGTGCGAAGATTGGTGCTGAAGTTACTGAAGAAGAAGAAAGTTCTAAGGTTGCGAAGACCAAAAGCAAGGGTAAAGGTTCTCTTCGCAGGGAGAAGTCTACTGCCCCACCTTCAAAGAAACGAAAGATTCAGCCCAGCGAAAGTTCTGATAATGAAGATGATGATGATGTTGATACTTCTCTCACAAAGGAGAATTCTCCAACTGAATCTTCTATGGCGCAACTGTCTAGCATCTTCTCTGACTCCATGCAAGGAATTGGAGATGATCGTCTCTCTAGTACGTGCAATGCTCTCGCGAGTATCTGTGATGCTCCTTTACTAGAGGGTGATGATTCTCTTCATGGGGTCTCCAGATCAGTGACTCCCAGCTTTCTAAATTCGCTTGGTGTCTTGGTATGTCTTTGTTCCCTTATTTCTTCATAATTTCGATTTTAAGTTATATCTTGATAATTTCTTTACTTTCCTTTATAGTCCGGGAGAGCTTCCTTCGCTGTTGCCTCAGATCTTGAGAAAAGGTGCAGTATTCTCGAAAAGAAGAATCTTCAACTTCGCAAGAAAAATGAAGAATTGGAAACTGAAGTTGCTGCTCTTCGCAAGAGAAATGAAGAATTTGAAACTGAAGCTGCTACTCTTCGCGAGAAGACCAAGCAATTAGAAATTGATTCTTTCCCTCAGAAGAATAAGATATCTAATCTTCAAAGCGTCAACCAACAACTTTATGGTATGAGACTCTTCTCTTTTCCTTTGTTTTGTTCTCTCATTATCTTCCCTTATCTGACTTACCATTTTCGCAGACGTTTATAACCTTTCTGATGAAGCCATTCTTCTTCACTCATTCCCTAATCCTATGGATGACAATGCTCTTCTTGATCACCTCAACGATTCTTTGAATAATTTTTCAAATAACAAGATTAAATCTCTTCCTCTAAACGAACTTCAATCCAACTTTCGCCTTTTAGAAATTGATCATAGATCTAGTTTAGGCTTAGCCAACCAATTTAAACGTCTATATCTTAGTTCTAAAGAGAAAATTAATACTTTAAGGAAGAAAATCAGTGATCTCATAGATGACAAAGATCGCATTGCTAGTCAAGGTGCTCAAGCATTAGCGAAATTCCAAAAAACTCTTCTTGAGGTTCAAATTGAACGGGATGAATCCATCCGCAAAAATTTTATTCTTAGCGAAAGAGAGAATCAAATTCGCTCCCTTTTTCTCATAAACAATGACGATGAATTCGCTTGGGCTGCGAAAGTTCTAGATGATGCCAGAAATAATTTAGGTGTTAACGTTAGTCTTCAAGCTGAGCATACGGCCTTGATTAGGGATATGATTTCTGACAAAGAAGGTTGTTAATCATTCTTCTTTATTTAACTGTTTGTTTTTTATGGAATTGTCATTAAGTTGCTGATTCATTGTCATATGTTCGCAGAGTCTAAGGAGATATTTCGCAAAAGAATTGAAGAACTTGAATCTGAAAAGGAGCAGCTCGCAAAGGACTTTTCTTCTCGAGATGACAAATATTCTAGATTGAAGAAGCAACTACAAATTATCATTGGAATTTCAAGAATGATGATATTCTTTTTCGCAATCAAACTATTAAGATGGTCTGTGACGACAACAACATTCCTCATTCTTCATACCCTTGCCTCCTTGATGAAATCCGTGAGAATGTGCCTTCTTTGGATATCTCTGACAGCGATGCTAGCGAAGAAGAGGAATCTGATAAAGATGAAGAAATAGAAGGATCTAATGAAGATGAAGAAAATGAAGAAGAAGAGGAAACATGCAAGAAATAGTTCTATTTTTCTTCCTTCTCTTTTTGTAATATCTCGTATATCCATTCTTTTAATCTTCTATTTTTGTAGTCTTTTCCTGCGAATTTCTTGGATCTTCAAGTTCTAACTTTGTTGTTCCTTTCGCACATGTTAAAAGAGCAATTCTTTTTGCAATATAATTAATCAATATATTATCAACTTTTCATTTTATGAGCGCGTAAATCTATCATATGAAGACAAATAACATGTTTTTATTCTATACATTCCCATACTTGCCTCTCGTTATTTGCATTCAAATGAGAGATTAAGCAAGTTACTTTCGAATAATGATGTGTATTCATGCCTCAATCTCGCAATTTATTGTCTTTGAATTTTCGCAAGTAAGGAAATCTTGGTTTCTTCCAAGATTTTCTTTTTCTTTTCTCTTATGTGGTCTTATTTTGCCGTCCTAGTTAAAGGTCTTATTGCACCACCTCTTGTCATTGCGACAAAATCGCAGGACGTCTTTGCATTTGCATGCAAAAACCCATTGATCTTGCCTTAACCTTTTCTTTGAAATTTTTGTTGCGACAATATGACAGGCCTAAAAATTCTTGCGAAAATAAAGCCCCGTGACATTGCCGTCTTGCGACGAGATCGCAGGACGTCCTTACACTTTCATGCACTGACCCATTGATCTCGTCTTATCTTTGTCTTTTGTATTATTGTCTATTCAGGATTGTCACAGAAATATGACAAGCCTAAATTTCCTTGCCAAAATAAAGCCTCATGACATTTGCGTCTTAAGACACTTATCAGCTCCCTAATGGAGGGTGCCGCCCTTATCTTCCCCCTGGTTTCCCCTTCAAGGAGACGTACTTCTGCCATACAAGGCTAGCTCCTCCCATCCGGTCTTAACAACAACCAGTTGTTTTCGCAGCCTCTTATCCCTTTTGCCTATAGGGCTTATGGTTATGAGACTGCATCCTAAATGGAGTTTTCTTCGGGCCGAGTGCAGCATAAGCCAAGACTTGCCAAGAATGGCCGAGACACTTCAAATGCCCCAGACACTCTTGGCTCAACCATGTACCTCGGCACCTTGGTCAAATGCTGACTCCTTAGAAGAGGCCCTCGGTCGTCCAATCTAAGTCATAAGCGTAGATTGAAAATCCAAGGTACCTCCCCTGGATGGGCTTTATTGACCCCAATTCTCCATGACTCAGGTTCCAGGGGCGGTGTAACCTTTTCCCTGAGCCATGAAATAGGTACCCCATTCTATGACGTACTTTAGGTCTTACATTTGCCTCTTACGAAATTTTGATTTCGCGAACTAGGGTGTACGCCATAGTTGGTTTGCCTCTATCTGATTAATTTGTTGATTCTTCTGCATATAAATTCTTTTGTAATTTCGCAATCTCATCTTTATCATTCATAAAACATATTCTCTTGTTCTGCATATCATCTTCCTTTCGCAATCTCATCTCTTCTATTCATAAAAAAGATTTTCATAATTAATTTTTTTTTTTTTTAAGATCGAACCAATCATACATTTTTCTTTCACCTCCCAATTTCTACTTCGGCAGTCAATAAGTACATTCATTCTTTAAGTCTCTTATTTCTGCCACTTTATGCCTCTGCATTTTTGAATTTTTCTATCATTTTCTTGTCTGTTGCGAAGCCTTCGCCACTTCTTATCTTCATCATATATTAGTTTCGCAGCATTTCTTCTTCTCTCTGTTCTATTACATCTACCATCAATCTTTCACCTTTTTGTTTTTCTTTGATGTTGTGTTTCCAATTCTTCTTCTTCGCAGCTCTTTCTTCGCAAGATTCTATATCAATTTCATAACACTTATTTCCTTCAACCCAATCTCCTTTTATGATGCCAAATGTAGGATCAGAATATCGCGACATCAATACTTTGCGAGATTATTAAACAACTACATTGCGAAGGTGTCGCAGGGAAGTAACTTAAATGACGCATTAGATGACGATAGCCAGAACATGAGAAAAGTGTGAAGACTTGGCGAGATTTAGGAGTGTCGCGAAGACAAACACTTATGAACTCGTGATACCTCGCGAAGGATTCCCGAAAATAAAGGACAAACTTAGTCGTCATCCATTATGTAATACCCTATATAAAGGGTCGAGTAAGTCTGTTGTGAGAGAGGTCTTTTTTGAATTGTTAAGCAAGTCATTAGGAGAGAGAAAATCTAGAGTGATTGTAATTTCCTTAATTCCGTTCTATCATTCTTTGTAGACATTTCAAGAAAATAATCAATCAAATTCATAGTTATTCATCTTTAAATGTATTAATTGTGTTGAATCTAATGAGGGGTGTAGTGTAGGAAATCCTGCAACTACATATGCGCTAGAAACAGGGATTGAAGAAAACTGAAGATAGAAGATTGCAGTTAAAATCATTTGAATCAAGAAAATGAGAAAGGAAAATGGTAAATCAGATGAGGTAGAGGAGTTAATAAACAAGGAATATAATGAAGATATGGAGTACAGTTTAATTACAAAAGCAATGATTAATGAATTTCACGAAAATACCAGAGGAAGAATACATAAACGAGATTTTGAAGGAAAGAAGATTATATATGAAGAGAAGACATCGTCTTTGAAAGAGTGGGAAAAGCAGAAAATAACATTCACAGCAGCTGAGGTACCTAAAGAAGGATTGAATCATACATCTCCATTAGTGATCACAATAAATGTATGAAAAAATGAAGAAGAACCGTGGCAATGGAAGAATGGGCAATAAATAGGATTTTGGTAGACATAGGTAGTTTGGTGAGCATCATGTTTTACCATACTTACAAAAAATTAGGATATAAAGATGAAGAAATGATTTCCCCAGCGTATTATATCCATGGTTTTGGAAAATCTATAACAAGACCTAAAGGAGAAGTAAAATTACGAATTCTGCTTGGAGAAATTGAAACGCAAGTGACAGTGAGTGTAGTGGATATGGAATCGCCGTACAACATGTTATTAGGGAGACCATGGGTACATGCAATTAAGGCTGTAGCGTCAACATTTCATCAGTGTATTAAATTTCCTATGCCAACAAGAATTGGTGAAATTAGAGGAGATATTGATAAAGGAAGAATGTATCATCAAGACGAAGTAAAGCATTGTGAAGAACGAGTGAAGAAGCGAAAAGATCGCAAGAAAATGATAAAAGCAACTAAAAAAGAAGAAGAATTTAGAATTTACATGATAAGAGCAAAGGAAGGAAAATGGATACCTAGCGAAATCTCGGGAGAAAAAAATGAGCTTGCGAAGGAGATGAAAGAACCAACCCCCATGGGAGAATCGAGAGCGAGTTATGTCGCGGCAGAACAAACAAAAGAAGTGAATGTTGGAACCGAAAAAGAACCAAAGATGCTAAAAATTGGGACTAAAATGGAGGCAGATGAAGAAAGAATGACTATTGATTTGTTGCGAGATTACAAAGATATCTTCGCATGGGATATGGATGAAATGCCTGGAATAGATCCGTCTGTAGCTTGCCATAAATTGGAAATTGACAGAAATGTAAGACCATTTAAACAAAGAATTAGAAAGATCGCAACAGCATATCATCCCCAAATAGAAGAAGAACTGCAGAAAATGTTAGATGCAGGAATCATCAGACAAGCAAAATATCCCGAATGGATAGCAAATATGGTTATAGTCCCAAAGAAGAAGAAAGGAATAAGAATTTGTATAGATTTTACTGATTTAAACAAAGCTTGTCCTAAAGATAGTTTCCCATTACCAGATATTCCGCAATTGGTTGAAGCAGCGGCAGGAAATGAAAGGATATCATCTCTTGATGGATATAAAGGTTACAATCAGATTCCTCTCGCCGAAGAAGATCAAGAACATACTGCTTTCTTTGCTCCAAGTGGATTATACTGTTATGCAAAAATGCCGTTCGGTTTGCGAAATGCCGGAGCGACATACTAAAGAATGGTAGAAAAGGTGTTCGCGAGATGGATACACAAAACATTAGAGGTATATGTAGATGATATGTTAATAAAAAGAAAAAAAGCAAAAGATCATGTACAGGATTTGAAAGAAATTTTTGAACAAATGAGACATTTCAATATCAAAGTTAACCCAGAAAAATATACCTTTGGAGTTGCATCTGGAAAAAATTTAGGTTACATTGTATCAAAAGAAGGAATTCAAGTCGACCCAGAGAAAGTACAAGCAGTCCGTGATATGCCAACACCGGCGACAGTAAAAGATGTACAGAAGTTAAATGGGTTGTTAGCTTCGCTAGGAAGGTTCATCTCGCGATCATCCGATAAATGCAAACATTTTTTCAATATCCTCAAAAAGGGATCGAAGTTTAAATGGACAAGATGAGTGCGAGAAAGCCTTGCAAGGAATAAAGGAACATTTAATGGATATATCAATTTTGCAAAAAGCGTAACCAGGAGAAGAATTGTTGATCTACCTTTGGCGACAACCTCGCATGCATTAAGTGCAAGTGCTACTGCGAATGGACGCAGGAGTAGAAAAACCAGTTTATTACATCAAGAAACTTTCAATGCTGCAGAAAGGAATTACTCAAAAATTGAAAAATTAATCTTGGCATTAGTTTACGCAACATTTAAACTTCGTATATATTTTCAAGCGCATATTGTTAAGGTAGTGACAAAAATACCAATCGAATCGAATGAAAAATTCAAAGAGGTCGGGAAGAGTTGAGAGATGGAATGCTCAAATAAGTCATTGCAAGCTCAAATATGAAATACTATCTTCGCCAAAATCACAAGTTGTCGCAGATTTTCTGGCAGAATTTCCTTTAGAAGAGGATGAACCAGTGGAAGAAATGATGGACGTGGAAGAAGAACATGGAGACCCAAATGATTTGTTAACAGAACCAAATAGATGGGAAATATTAGTAGATGGGTCATCAAATGGAGAAGGTAATGGAGTAGGAATTGTTGTGATATCGCCAGAGGGTAATAAAATAGCTCTTTCTTTCAGGTTGGAGTTTGCATCAACAAATAATGAAACGGAATATGAAGCTATAATACATGCTTTGCGATTCGCAATAGAAATGAAGCTGGAGAGTGTGAGGATTACCAGTGATTCGCAGTTGGCGATTCGCCAGATAAAAGAAGAATATACCATAAATGAACCGTCTTTGCAAAAGTACAAGAAACTTGTTGACGAGTTTTCAATACAGATACCGAGAATAAAATGGAGACATATATCAAGGAGAAATAATAGACTCGCAGACGCTTTTGCCTTTATATCAAGTATGATGGTAGATCCGACTGCGAGAAACATAAAAATATAAACACTTCTGATGCCGTCAATTGATAAAGAGGAAGAACAAGAAGCCGATGTAATGTTAATAGAAGATGGAGCACAAACACTTTGCGAAGAAGAAGATTGGAGAGCAGAGCTTCATGCATATCTGATGAAAGGAGAAACGCCAAGAAATAGATTAGAGGCACACAAATTAAAAAGCCGTGCAACAAATTATGAATTAAGAGATGGAGTACTATACCGGCGATCTTTTAACGGACCTTCATTCAGATGCTTAACAAGAAAGGAAGGGGAAATCATATTGAAAATGTTGCATAGTGGGGATGCTGGTAATCATAGTGGCGGAAGATCTTTAGCACATAAGGCAAAAATGCAGGGCTATTATTGGCCATTTATGCATGAGGACGCGAAACAAATATCAAGGCGTTGCGAGGATTGCCAAAGGCATGGGAAGAAAATACATGCACCCGGAGCACCACTGAATTCTTCAACAAGTGTTTGGCCATTTGGAAAGTGGGGTTTAGACATTGTGGGACCCTTTTTACCAGGAACAGGACAGAGAAGATATCTAATTGTCGCTACTGATTATTTCACAAAATGGGCAGAGGTGAAAGCGGTACAACACATTCGCGATAAAGATGTTTTTAGTTTCATATTTGAGAACATTATATGCAGATTTGGGATTCTAGCACAGTTGGTATTTGACAATGGGAAACAGTTTGAAGGACAAAATATAGAATTGCTGCTTAATGCATTTCAAATACGATGTGGAAAATCAACTCCTCTATACCCGCAGGCTAATGGCCAGGCAGAAGCGACAAATAAAACAATTGCAGACATATTGAAGAAAAAGTTAGAGGGATATAATAAAGGATGGTGCGAACAAGTGCCCAACGCAGTATGGGCTTATAATACAACTAGAAGAGAAGCTACAGGCATGTCACCTTTTTGTTTAACATATGGGGTTGAAGCTGTACTCCCGACAGAAGTTATGATTCCAACAACAAAGAAAGAAGCTTGGGAGAAAAATCTTAGTGCGGGTAACATTTTAATCAAGTTAGATGAATTAGAAGAAAAAAGAGAGAGAGCACTACAACATATGGAGAATTATCAGCGAAGATTGGCCAGAGAATATAACAAACGTGTCAAGATACGTGAATTTCAACCAGGAGATCTGGTGCTGCGAGAGACACCAATATATCAGCGTGAAAGTAGTGGCAAATTGGCAAGAAAATGGGATGGACCTTATATCATTAAGGAAATAATTGGCACAGGGGCATATAGATTAATGGATCCTGAAGGGAGAGATGTAGGACAAAGATTGGATAGACCATGGAATAGGTTGTATCTTAAGAAGTATTATCCATAAAAGATGGATGGAATGAAATGAATCTAGATGAAGTATTTTAGCGATTGAATGATTGCGAGGTTGAATAAAACAAAGAAAGATTGTGCGAATTTCTCGCAATAATACATTACGTAAAAATGAATGATTGAATGAATTAACAAAAATGAATGAGTGAGTGAATGAATGGGACGAACCTTTATGGCGTACACCTTAGTTCGCGAATGATATTTCGTAAGAGGCAAATGTAAGACCTAAAGCGCGTCATATAAGGGGGTATCTCTTGACGTGGCTTAGGGGAAAGGTTACACCGCTCCTGGAACCTGAGTCATGGAGATTTGGGGCCCATGAAAGCCTATCCGGGAGAGATACCTTGGATTTCCAACTATATATATAAGGTTATACCCTGGTTGGACGCCCGAGGATCTCTTCCTAGGAGTCAGTGTATGCTCAAGGCGCCGGGGTACACGGTTGAGCCAAGAGTGCCTGGGGCATTTGAAGTGTCTCGGCCATTCTTGGCAAGTCTTGGTATATCTTTTCGGCCAAGAAAACTCCACTTAGGTGCAGTCTCGTAACC
The DNA here is from genome assembly GCA_023531295.1 of Papaver armeniacum. Classification (NCBI taxonomy): domain Eukaryota; kingdom Viridiplantae; phylum Streptophyta; class Magnoliopsida; order Ranunculales; family Papaveraceae; genus Papaver; species Papaver armeniacum. Next base: position 50,181 of record JAJJWW010005477.1, on the reverse strand, counting down.
ATAAACCATATAGGTATAAGGGATAAGAGGCTGCGAAAACAACTGGTTGTTGTTAAGACCGGATGGGAGGAGCTAGTATTGTATGGCCGATGTACGCCTCCTTGAAGGGGCAACCAGGGAGAAGATAAGGGCGGCACCCTCCATTAGGGAGCTGATATGTGTCAAAAGACGCAAATGTCATGAGGCTTTATTTTCGCAAGAAAATTTAGGCTTGTCATATTTGTGCGATGATCCTGTAGAGGCAATAATACTAACACAAGGATAAGGCGAGATCAATGGGTTTTTTACATGAAAATGTAAAGACGTCCTGCGATTTCGTCGCGAAGACGGCAATATCACGGGATTTTACATTCGCAAGAGTATTTAAACCTATCATATTGTCGCAAATAAAATATCCTGCAGAAGCAAAAATACTTAGGAAATGATAAGACAAGGTCAATGGGTCATTACATGAAAATGTAAAGACGTCCTGCGATTTTGTCGCAACGAGGGGTGGCGAAATAAGACCTTTAATTAGGAAGGCAAAATAAGACCACACAATCAATGATAAGACAAGATCAATAGATTTCTTCACTTGTGAAGATATCCTGCGATCTTGTCGCAATGATAAATTTCAACATAAATAAAGGTAAGTAAACACGCTTGCGAGAGTAAAATTGCAAATCTAAAATGAGATAGAAAGAAGAGATAAGGGTTTGTTCATCAAGGGACTTGGTCTTTTAATCAAAAAGAGTACTTCAACAGAAATTGAAAAACATCCCATGCAAAAAGTCATACAGAAAAAGAGACTGGAAAATATAAGATTACAAGAGTAGATTAATGTTCTACATCTATATTGGCATTCTCGGCAGTAGGAGATGATAAACGTTCCTCAACAATCTTATCAGCTTCGCCAGTTGGAGGATTTTCATTAGAAATTTCTTCATTCGGATTCTTATTGAAGATTTCATCATTAGTGACTTCCTCGCAGCTTTGATAGTCATAATCGCTATCAGGGGAATCAGGAACTTCATCATCACTTATATCCAAAGGTGCGACAAATACAGGATCAAGAGATTAAGAGAGTAAAACATCATTCACAAGAACTTCCGCTTTAAGATGAAGTTGGCGAAGGAGCGCTTTCTGCTGGTTTTTACTCTCTATATTTTTAAAATTACACATATAGTCGAATCTTCTTTCTGCCCTGTCGCGAGAATGCATAAGGGAAGTAACAAGCATTTTATTCTCCTTGCGAGCTTTTGAGTGGTCGGATTTCAAAGCAAAGAATGGAGGAGTGAAGATTTTTCTCGCATTCTGCGAAAACAAAGAATAAAAACAAAAAATATTATAATAAACAAAAATATGAAAGCCCGATAAAGGAAGAATAGATGAGGCAACAACTTCTATGACTACCTTCCTTTTTGCGAGATAAGATGTTTGGGTTAAAGCCGAACAACTATTCTCCAGTTGATCCATGGCGTTATCAAAATTATCTCCAACTAACCCTTTCGACGAGCTCGCCAATTTTTTTCGTTAGAAACAAGTATGGCATTTTCTTTTGCAAGGGAAGAATTGGACTTTTCTAATTGGGAACATTGATCTTTGAGTTGGTTTGCTTTTACACTCAAGGTTATTCTACCCCTGAATGAATTTATCCTTCTCGACAAGAACTTCGCAAGATGACTCTTCAAATGAGTGAAGGGATTGTTCTTGCTCTTTACATAATTTTTGACAAATATCATATTGTCATGAGTAAACTCGCTACCTTGTTTAGTAGAGTTCGCTTCTCTTGAGAAAGAGTTCCATTCTCATCCGATAAAGTTTCCAACTCTAGATTAGCTTTAGTCAAAGAATACGAGAGGCGAGATAAGTCATTACTTAACGAATCGTGTTTCGAGCTAAATCAAGCATTTTCTTTAGAAAGATTATCTATTTGATCAATAGCATATGTGTGAAGATTATCTAATTGAATATATTGCTCCCTCCAAACATCTTTATCAACTCGAACTTCTTCAACAGTAGATTCCAACTGATATATCTCCATTTTTCGTTTCTGGTTTACAGCTTAAAGGGCGAACAAGGGTTTGAGTTCAAAAAAAAAAAAAAAAAAAAAAAAAAAAAAAAAGACAATACAGAGGCAAGAGTATACCTTTTAATTCTTCATTCTTCTTGCGAAGATTGTCGCGATCCAAGAAATGTTGAGAAGGCTATTTTTCAAGACCTTAATTTCCCTCGCTCCAAAGATGTTCGCGACACGCGTGTCGGAACCAAAATATTTATTCAAGGATTCAAAAACGCAAGACTTGATAGGATCAATGGAGGTCTTCTTAACATCATTCATGATGTCCGATAAAACTTTGAAAGCTACATCTATCCCTTCTAAGTTTTCTTTGGTAAGAGGGATAGACTCGAGAGGAGGAGGGAAGAGTTGAATCATTCTTGGTCATAAGAATGCCACTTGAAGAAACCCGATTAACGGGAGGAGGCGAGACAAAAGTATTAAGAGAAAAAGTTGAGAGGGGTACATTTTGAAGAATTTCATTGATGTAAAACTCGGAATTGATTTGTCCTGCGAGGATATCGCGGGAGAAGATGGATTATCTTGAGGAGAAGGAATTGGTTTATCTTGCGAAGTAATCGCTAGAAGAGATGAATTGCTTTGCGAAGGCACAACAGAGGAGTAATGATCTTGAATCCAGGAAAGGAAATGTAAGGTGCGACAGTTTAGAATGGCGATGCCTCTTGGGAGATCTATCACTGTCTTTGTCATCTGCGAACCACAAGCTAAATAAGAAACAGAGGCAACAATATTGTTATTAAAAGAGTAAATGTTTCTTAAGTACCTTGTTACTCGCAGGTTGTCTTTTAGAAGCAGTGTATTTTGATTTCGGTTGCGAACCTAAAGAGACATTAGGGTTTGCAATAGTAAATTTGGTGCTGGGCTTGTTCTTGCTGAGGCAAAAGTAGCAGGAGAAACATCAAAAGAAGAGCGATATCAGAATAAAACAATTTTAATAAAAGAGATTAATCACAAATTGATCAAGTTCAGCCAAAATTAACAAACCTTGATGCCATGGAAACAAAGAGCGAAAAAATAATAGCAGGAGAACGATGAAGAAGATGGTGAAGAAAAGCAGCAGAGAATAGTTACAGACGATGAAGAAGATGAAGTGAAAAGAAAAGAAGTACTCTCACAAGGAGATCTCCTTTAAATAGACAAGAGAAGAGTGACCGGGTAGCATTAAATATACCGGTAAAAAGGGGAAATTTAGATACGTGTAAACGGTCATCCCTAGATTCACGGAATTTTGTCGGAAGAAGATTGAAAGAAAAAGGGTAACAATATTTCAAAACATTAGTTCTCATGACATTTTCTTCTTCGCAGAGAAGACATGAGAAGAGGCAAGATGTAGGATCAGAATATCGCGACATCAATACTTTGCGAGATTATTAAACAACTACATTGCGAAGGTGTCGCAGGGAAGTAACTTAAATGACGCATTAGATGACGATAGCCTAACATGAGAAAAGTGTAAAGACTTGGCGAGATTTAGGAGTGTCGCGAAGACAAACACTTATGAACTCGCGATACCTCGCGAAGGATTCCCGAAAATAAAGGACAACTTAGCTGTCATCCACTATGTAATACCCTATATAAAGGGTCGAGTAAGTCTGTTGTGGAGGGATCTTTTTGAATTGTTAAGCAAGTCATTAGGAGAGAGAAAATCTAGAGTGATTGTAATTTCCTTAATTCTGTTCTATCATTCTTTGTAGACATTTCAAGAAAATAATCAATCAAATTCATAGTTATTCATCTTTAAATGTATTAATTGTATTGAATCTAATGAGGGGTGTAGTGTAGGAAATCCTGCAACTACACCAACACCAAAGTGGGATGAGGGAACTTGATACATTGATGGAAAGTCGATGCCACACCTAAAATCTCATGTAACCAAGGTCGTCCAATCGCAAAGTGTTGTATGGTGATTCCACATCAACTACACGAATAAAATTTCAGAGGATAATCCTTTCGGTGGAATTCGCATATGAACTTCTCCTTTTGGCTTATTTGCGATCGTTAAAACCATAGATTTTGTACGTTGAAGGTATTAGATCTTCATCTTTCCTCCCATAATTTTATAAGTATGATAAAAAGAATATTCACGGAACTTCCAAAGATCGATCAAAATTCCGTTGATTGCCCATGAATTTTCGGCTTCATCATCTTCATCCTCGCTAGGTTTTGGGTTAATCTCCAATCTTACCACTAATGGGTTGTCGTGCATTTCTCCACCCTCGTGTACTTCTTCTACGCTAAAAGAGATAGTCTTCTTTTGCCATTCTTCTAGAGTGGCGATGCCTTCGCAATGTTCATTATTTCTCTATCATTGGCATCTCTTGCGAAAACCTGCTTTAGAGTGTTATCGTGAAAATCTTCAATCGTCTTGTATGAATGTACGATAGAATTACAAAACAGATTCTTTGCCTTTGCGCCAACTTCAATCACAAATGTTTCTCTTTCTTTTGCTATGTTTTCTTTGCGAATATCTGGAGGAGGTGGTAATGCTTGAGTTTGCGTTTGTCCTACTAGAAAGTGATTTAATTTTCCATGATCTATCATCCTAAGAATGATTCTCTTTATATTTCTGAGTCATTTGTTGTATGTCCATGGAAATGATGATAAGAATAAAATTCATTACTTCGTAGCTTGGAGGTGGTTCACTCCCCATGTTCCATGGTGCGGGTATGTTTTCCATTAGGAATATAGCTTCCCATATCTTATCCACACTAGCATTCAAAGGTGGCATTTTGATTTCTTCCCATATTGTCTTGTGACTTCGCTGTCCTCTGTGATAGTTTTGTCTCTGACCTCCATAAGTTTCTTGCGGCTGATCAAGTCTTTGGATTTTGTTATTTCCACCACGGCTATAAAAGTTTCTCTCTCTCTCGAATTCTTCTTGATCACGACTCCCCATAGCTACTAGTTTTTGCTGATTATCATCCATTATCCTCTCTTGTTGCCCTTGCGAGGTGCTCGCCACTGTATTTATTAACTCGGGTAACAAGCTTGCATTCGCTGCTCTTGAACTTGTGTTCGCAATGGGGTATGATTCCATATCATTTTGCTTTTCCTCAAGAGCAATATACTCCTCCTAAAGTTCTCGCAACTCAGTCATTGTGATTGTATTCTTGATTCTGAAAATTTGAATGTATAACAGATTGGTTGCGAACATAGCGTTGATGAATGACAGAATGAGATATCTTTCGTCCACACGACCAGCCATATCACTACACATTATTTTCCACCTCACAGTTAGATGCTTCAAACTTTTGCCAACTCTTTGCTTCAACCCAAATACATCTTCAATGCCAGGTCGCGAGGAATTGTTACTTATATATGCCCCTAAAAATATAGCTTGCAAGTGGTTGAAAGATGTTATAGTATTCTTTGGCAAACCTTCAAACCATTTTAATGCCTCTCCTGTTAAACTTGATGCAAAATATTTGCATAATATTGCATCATGGTTCTCCCATTGTAGCATACATCTCACATAAGCTTTGATGTGTTGGACTCCGCATGTTGTTCCATCAAAAATGCTTTGTTAACGCATGTAAATTGCATTTTGGGGGTATTCCTCCTAATTGTACTTCTTGTGTGAATGGAGTTTTCGCAGCTTCCTCTATGGCTTCATCCAATTGCCTCTTACCTCCTTCTGTTTTATTATTTATCATTCCTCTCATTTCCGCTAACTCTCTCAAAATTTGCTCATTTATACCTAATTTGGATCCATTGGTCTTTTTAATTCCGCCTCTCTTCTTCCGCGTTCATCTCTGTTTTGACTTTCTTGTTCATCATTTTCCTCTCGTCTTTCTCTGCGATCTTCTCTTTCACTTCTTTCATGAATTCGCACACCGTTATATCTCTCATTTTCTCCTCTTTGCCGCCTTTCAGTTCTCCTTTGTACTCTATCATATTCTTAATTGATATTAACATTATTGCGATTTCGCTCACGCCTCCTTTCTCGATTATCATGATTATTCTGTCGAATAGCCTCTTGTAGCTCTTGTTCTTCCAATTCTGCTCTTAGTCTCTCTCTCGCGAGCTAGATGTGCTTGTTCAAGTATGTATATAGTGTCTTTCAATTTCATCTTCAATTACTCGTTCATTTCTTTGTATTTCTCTCCCATGTAATATTCTCCTTCCTTCTTCCTTATTTTCTTCGCCATCTTGATTATTTCGCTTCTGACGGTGTCTATTTCCCTGATTTCTATCATTTTGCCCGTTTTGAAGAGTTTCAGCACGTTGGATATAATGATCTTCCATTATTTCTCTTCCTTCGCGATGTTCTTCGCCTGGATTTTGTATTCCCTATTGAGTGTCTTCATTAGCATTTTCTATAGGCAAATTTTGTCTTATTTCTTCTCTAACTGATCTTGAACTTGATCTTGTAGTGCTTCTTGACCTTATATTTTGTAATCTCATATTTTCCATCCTCAATTCATGATTTTGCCTTGTCAAATTCGCACGTTCATCTGCTTCTAACCGCCTTTCTTCATGTATTGTTTGCCTCAATGCCTCTAATGCTGCAATCTCTTCATTTCCATGAATTATTCCTCTAATTACTTCTTGGTCTCTCTCCTCTTGTCCATTGCCTCCTAATTGCTGCTCTTCTCCCATTTCATCTACAAAATCTGATCGCCAAGTATGTACACTCACTCTGTCATAATCCACGTTCTATTTTGTATTGGTGTACGTTGAATTGGCGGTTGAACTCTCGATTTTCTCCATTGTTCCTTGTATTCATTCTTGAAGATTCCCCATCTCGTCTCTCCCTTCTCCAGCAAGTCTCCTACTCCTTCTAACAGTTGTTGGTTGTTTTGATGCATGCCTTCTTCTAGCCATTTTCCGATCTTAGTGAATTGTTGAAAATTATATGAAATTCCTTCCCTATTACTCCAAATTCTTTCAAATCACAATATCAATCTTCAATCATTCCATGTTTCTAGCGCCATATGTAATTGCAGGAAATCATACAATACACACCTCACAAGAATTCATAATATCTAGCACATATTTAAGATCAATAATCAATCTCTTTATTAATTGAGTTAGAAATTTTACAAGAAGGAAGTGAAATCAAGAATGTAATTGCTACTCTAGACTTTCTCTCTCCTATAAACTTTCTCTCCACTCTCGAAAAAGATCTCTCTTCTTTCTTAAGCCTGTTCGGCTCTTTATATAGGACATTACATAGTGGATGACAGCTAAGCTGTCCTTTATTTTCGGATCTGACTTGCGACACGCTCGCAAGTATTCAAATGTTAAATCTCGCAACGCTCCTAAATCTCGCCAGGTCTTCACATCTTTCTCGTGTTCAGGCTGTCGTCATCCGTTGCGTCATTTATATTACTTATCTGCGATATCTTCGCAATGTGTCGTTTATGGATTTCGCAAGGGTCTTGGTGTTGCGATATTCTGATCCTACAGAAGATAAGAAGAGACAAAGATTTCGCAAAGGATAAGAAAATAACATAAAACTTCAAAAATGCAGAGGCAGAAAGTAGTAGAAGTAAGAGACTTAAAGAATGAATGTACTTGTTGACTGCCAAAGTAAAAATTGGGAGAAGAAAGAAAAATGTATGGTTGATTTGTTTCAAAAAAAAAAAAAAAAAAATTATGAATAACAAAGATGAGATTGCGAAATTACAAAAGAGCTGATATGCAGAAGAAGAAAATATATTTTATGAATGACATAGATGAGATTGCCAAATTACAAAAGAGCTGATATGCAGAAGAAGAAACAAAACAATCAGAAAGGGGTGAACCTTCTATGGCGTACACCCTAGTTCGCGAAATCAAAATTTCACAAGAGTCAAATGTAAGACCTAAAGTGCGTCATAGAAGGGGGTACCTATTGCATGGCTCGGCGAAAAAGTTACACCGCCCCTGGAACCTGAGTCATGGAGATTTGGGGTCAATAAAGCCCATCCAGGAGAGGTACCTTGGATTTTCAACCTAAGCTTATGACTTAGGTTGGACGACCGAGGGTCTCTTCTAAGGAGTGCGGCATCTGATCAAGGCGCCGAGGTACACGGTTGAGCCAAGAGTGCCTGGGGCATTTGAAGTGCCTCGGCCATTCTTGGCAAGTCTTGACGTATGCTGCACTCGGCCCGAAGAAAACCCAACTTAGGGTGCAGTCTCGTAACCATAATCCCTATAAGCAAAAGGGATAAGAGGCTGCGAAAACAAATGGTTGTTGTTAAGACCGGATGGGAGGATCCAACCTTGTATGGTAGAGGTACGTCTCCTTGAAGGGGCAACCAGGGGGAAGATAAGGGCGGCACCCTCCATTAGGGAGCTGATAAGTGTCTTAAGACGCAAATGTCATGAGGCTTTATTTTCGCAAGAAAATTTAGGCTTGTCATATTTGTGTGACAATCCTGAAGAGGCAATAATACAAAAGAGAAAGATAAGACGAGATCAATGGGTCTATGCATGAAAGTGTAAGGACGTCCTGCGATTTCTTCGCAAGACGGCAATGTCATGGGGCTTTATTTTCGCAAGAATATTTAGGCCTGTCATATTGTCGCAACAAAAATCACAAGAGAAAAAAGTTAAGGAAAGATCAAGGGGTTTTTGCATGCAAGTGCAAAGACGTCCTGCGATTTTGTCGCAATGACAAGAGGTGGAAAAATAAGACCTTTAACTAGGAAGGCAAAATAAGACCACATAAGATAAAAAGAAAAAAATGAAATCTTGGAAGAAACCAAAAAATATCTAATTGCGAAAATTCAGCGAAGCAAATTGCGAGATTGAGGCATGAATACATGTTGCTATTCAAAAGTAACTTGCTTAATCTTTCATTTGAATACAAATAACAGAGGCAAGTATGGGAGTGAATAGAATAAGAACATGTTATTTGTCTCCATATGATAGATTTACGCACGCATAAAATGAATGATTGATACTATATTGATTAACCATATTGCAAAAAGAATTGCTTTTTTAATATGTGCGAAAGGAACCTGTTTATGGGTGAAAACTATTTCTACCGGTTTTGCTAATTTGGGGTGTGTGAATGAGAAATGAGTCTAAACCTTAAACAAATGCACTCACATGGTGAGTGCTTGTAGATTCGAGAGATCAATCTGTGCAAGTCCGGCCTAAACCAAGAAATGACCGTTCCAGACTTGTTTCGGTCACAAAGTGAAGGAGATGGGGTTGATCTTAGGGAGGGAAGCGAAGAAGGTGTTGAGAATGTGAAGATGTTGGCTATGAATTACTTGTATCATAAAGCTGAACGGCTTGCGGGGTGTAAGCTATCGGTTCCGGTGTTTGAATACGATTGTATCAACACTTGCCTCTCGTTGTCCTGGACTTGTTCTTGTTTCTCCTGTGTTTGGAAAATAAGGAGGAGAACCTATTTATACAAGTCTTTTAGCCTAACCTTCATATCTCGTGGGAAGTGGAGAAAGTAGAGTGATGAAGTAGTGGAGTCGTGTGTTAGTGTCACACGACCAGTCTTGCCCACTTCTCCCATCATCACTAACCGTCCATGACTTCTTGACACGTTCTTGTGATGGCGCATTGCGCGCCGCACGCCGTAAACCGCCCGGACCAATACCCCAAAGATATATCCCACGTTTGTGACATGATTGATGTCTCGAGTGTGTGGATCGTGGAACCCACAGAAAGTAGCATGTAATGCTAAATTGAATAACGGCAGTTATTCAGGAGGTCGATACTTGTGAAGTATCGTGTGTATTTTATGCAGGTACTGCATCATGGTGTGGTAAAGTGACGGGTGGTGATCACCAAGACGCCTTACTGACCAATTAACTCCTGACCAGGGTTGTATAACCAAGCCGGTGAAGTTGGACGAACGAGATGATCTTTGAGACACTCATCTGCGACCGTTGATGAAATTAGGGTTTAGAGGAGGTGCGCAAGCATCCTTCTTCATCCTGGTCGAATCCAAGCTTGGGATACGATTTTGGCCAGGCCGATCGTACATGCGTGTAGACGGCATGACGGTGTAGGCGCCTATACCCCATTACCTCACGAAAGTATGATCTGGGCCACTCAATCCGTCCGGGTGAAGTTGAGTGGTCGAGATCAATTTGTGACAGAAAATTAGTGCCGCAAGAGCCGCACATCATGCCATCTCCGGTCGCGTTCCAAGACAACCAATTCTTGGCCGGTCTTGGCCGATCGGTCTGGAGTGTAGGTGGTAGGCTGGTGTTCACGCCTATACTCGATCCCATGAAAACGTGATCTAAGCCACTCAAATCGTCCGGTGAAGTTGAGTGGTCGAGATCAGTTGCAGTTTGGGAAGTGTGACCACGCTAGTTTGGACACGCATTTTGGGATAGCCAGGCATGATATACCTTGGCCGATCAGGTGAGGGGAGAGACGGGCCCACGGTGGTCATGCTGGTATGACCGGACCTGCTTAATCTAATATGGGACCCTCCATTCGTGTCGGAGAAGATGAACGCTCGTGATGCTCGAAACCGTAATTTTGGCTTTCACGGTCGTGTAACCATGCTCTGTTCGGGCGCACGACTGGGATGACCAACCATGGTTGGTCCTGACTGATCGGTCAGGTATGTAGGCGGGCCCACGGTGATTGTGTTGACATGCTATGGGCCCTTTGAATCTACATCTACACCCTCCATCTATACCTGCGAAGATGGATGGTTGAGACTGTTTTGCGACACATGTAATGTGCCGCAAACCCTAATTTAGGTTTTCCATCCATACTTGCTCTGGTTTGGACGTTTTGGCAAGCTATGCCAATTTTTGGGGAGGCCGACCATGCGGGGTCCGCGTTGGTTCTGCAAAGAATATTCCATACCGCTTGGGGGTTATGGAATTGATCTAGGCCATCCAATCATGCTTTGGTGAGGTTGGATGAACGAGATCATATCCAAACCGATACGAACAGTCCCAGGATGCTCAATCGGGCTAGTATAACACACCGAGAGTTCTCAATCGGGCTAGTATAACACACCGAGAGTTGCAGCACTGTACGGGTATTTCGTACATGCTTTCATTATAATGCTTGGAGGTTCGTGTTGCTCGATGAGAGCAACACTCGGTCGTCATGCCGCACCGATAATGAGTACAGAAATACAAGGCTGCTCACGCATTAATTAATAATGCTATAAATTCACGTGGTATATGGGATTGTTGCTACATGCTCCAACCTCGGATGAATTTCGTGTATTTAATTCACAGAATGGGATTGTTGCCACATGCTTCATTCTAAGGTGAATTAGTAAAGTGAAGAAGTATTCAACACTTATTAATGGCTTTATCTTTTACAAGATGTTAGCGCATAATTTACAATTTTAACCTTAAATGAAAATCCACCATCAACAGAACAAAAAAGGTAGAACTTGCATTTAAAGATTCAAGAAATTCGCAGCAAAAGATTACAAAGATTGGAGATTAAAAGAATGAATGTACAGATATTACAAAAAGAGAAAGAAGGAAACAAAACTATTTCTTGTTTGACTCCTCTTCTTCATCATCTTCATCAAATCCTTCTTCTTCTTCACCTCCATCAGATTCCTCTTCTTCACTAGCATCATTGTCAGAAATATCCAGAGGAGGTGCATTCTTGGGGATTTCTTCTAAGAGGCAAGGATATGTAGAATGAGGGATGTATTGTCGTCATGAGACCGTCTTAATAGTCGATTGCGAAAAGAATAGCGTCATTCTTAAAGTTCGCAACAGGAATCTTTAGTTGACTCTTCGATCTAGAGCATTTATCATTGCGAGAAGAAAGATCCTTTGCGATCTGCTCCTTTTCGAGACTCAAGTTCTTCAATTCTTTTGAGAAACCTCCCTTCAGCCTTCTGCGAATATATAACAATGAATCAGCAACTTGATAAAAATTTATGAAAGACAAACAATTAATAAAGAAGAACAATTTACGACCTTCTTTGTCAGAAATCATATCCCTAACCAAGGCCGTGTGCTCAACTTGAAGACTAACATTTACACCTAAATTATTTCTAGCATCATCTAGAACTTTCGCAGCCCAAGCGAACTCATCATCATTATTTATGAGAAGAAGGGAACGAATTTGATTCTCTCTTTCGCTAAGTACAAAGATTTTTGCGGTTAGATTCATCTCGTTCAATTTGAACCTCAAGAAGAGTTTTTTGAAATTCGCTAACGCTTGAGCACCTTGTCTAGCGATGCGATCTTTATCATCTATGAGATCACTGATCTTGGTTCTTAAAGCATGAATTTCCTCTTTAGAATTAAGATAGAAATGCTTAAATTGGTTGGCTAAGCCCAAGATGGATCTATGGTCAATTTCTAATAGGCGAAGTTTGGATTTGAGTTCATTTATGGGAAAAGATTTAATCTTGTCATTTGAAAAACTATTTAAGGAATTATTAAGGTGTTCAAGGAGGGTATTATTATCCATAAAATTGGGGAATGTGTGAAGGAGAATGGCTTCATCGAAAAGATTATAGACGTCTGCGAAAATGATAAGTTAGGTGAGGGAGGATAATGAGAAAATAAAATAAAGGAAAAATGAAAAGTTTCATACCATAAAGTTGCTTATTGGCATCCCGAAGACTAGATATTTTGTCCTTTTGAGAAGAAGAATCAGCTTCTAATTGTTTGTTCATCTCGCGAAGATCAACAACTTCAACTTTCCAGGTTCTTCGTTTCTCTTGCGAAGTTGAAGATTCTTATTTTCAATAATACCACGTCTCTTTTCCAAATCTGAGGCAACAAATGAAAGAAGCTTTCCCGGTCTGCAAAAGGAAAATAAAGAAATTGTCAAGATATAGTATAACTTTAAATCATAATTATGAAGAAAAAGAGAAATGAAGGCATACCAAGATACCAAGAGAATTCAGAAAGCTAGAGTCACTGATCTGGAGACCCCATGAAGAGAATCACCACCATCTAATAAAGGGGCATCACAGATGTTCACAAGAGCTCTGCATGTGCCAGTGAGATGATCATCCCCGATCCCTTGCATGGAGTCAGAGAAGATGCTAGACAATTGTGCCATTGAAGATTCAGGTGGAAAATCTTCTCTTGCGAAATAACTATCAAGGTCATTATCATCATTATCAGAACTCTCGCCAGATCGAAGATTTGAAGGATAAGGGGAATGAACTTTTCGCTTCTTTGAAGGTGGGGCAGCAGATTTCTCATTGCGAAGAGAACCTTTACCTTTGCCTTTGGTCTTCGCAACCTTAGATCCTTCTTCTTCTTCAACAACTACAACACTAACCTTCACACACAAATGAAGATAAGAAACAGAGGCAACAATTGTTAAAAGTATAAAAAATATTTCTTACTTCATCTATGATGGAGCGTAGAGCAGATAAAGTGCTAGCCTTCCCAAATCATATTATAGCTCGATCTCGACCTTTTTAATCTAAAATTTTCTCAAGAATTAGAGAACAAGAAAGTAACAACAAATGAAAGATTATGAAGTGAGCAAGATTTGAAGACATACCTCTTTCGCTTTCTCGGGCCAATTAAATACCCAAGGTTGATAAGTGGCGAGATTCGCAGGAAACACATTCGAACCTGAAATATAAGGTCCCTTCAAAACTAGTGGAAAGACGCACCATCTGTCGTCTTTAGAGTGACGAGGAATATTATTCTTTCCAGAATGCCAATCAATGTCATGCATAAGTATTCTATCGCTGGCAACATTTTCTTTCCTCTTTAAGTGAGCACCCCAGCGAGTTTTATCATTTTTCATGTTTATTACTTCGTAATTTTCAAAGAAACTCTCTACTGTGTATTTTTCTTGCGAATATTTCTAAATCCTCAAATTCAGGATCCCGACTTCTTTTGGATAAAGAGATCCTTTACCAGCACCGCGGTTGGCGAATTCAAGCATTAACCGAATGCAGTCCCCACTCAATTGGTAGATGGCTCGGGAGAATTCGCATGAGCAATAATTTCGTAAAATAAGGGAAGATTAGGATCACAAAGAGGGATCGGAAGGCCAGCGAGAATCTGACCAAGCGAAACTATGATTTCTTTATCATCACAATGATGATCAGACAACAGTTTAGCAGAAAGAATGGATTTAGCCCCTTGATCGGGAATGGTGGTTAATGTAAAACCTCTCCCTTCGAGATCTTTCTGAATTCCTTCAAGAGAAGTCTCGTATTTACGACCAGCTGGAGCCATTTTTAGTATGGGAATGAAGAAGAAATTAAAAATCAAAAGAAATAGAAACAAGAAAATTTACAGCAGCAGGAGCGGAATTTACGGAAAAACAAAGTGAAGAAAAGTTGCGAGAAAAGATAAGAAGGAAAGTAAAAAAAGAAGAAGAAGAATGAGAAGAATATATATAGAGAGAAGAATTCTCGAGAAGATAAGCACATTTAATGCGAAGAGTAGACGTGAACGGTTGAGAAATAGCGGTTAAAAAGGACGTGTCAAGAAATGGATGGAAGAAGAGATACGTGTAATAAATTTTGCGTAAAAGTACATAATCTTGTAAATACAGAAGAATATGGAAAAATGAACTGATGCGGCATTTTGAAGTACTAATTCTCATGACTTTCTATCCTTCGCAGAGAAGACATGAGAAGAGGCAAGATGTAGGATCATAATATCGCAACATCAATACCTTTGCGAAATCTTTATACAACACACTGCGAAGATATCGCAGATTGGTTACAGAAATGACGCAACAGATGACGACAGCCTAAACACGAGAAAGTTGTGGAGATCTAGCAAGATTTAGGAGTGTTGCGAAATCTAACACTTGTATACTTGCGAGAATATCGCAAGTCAGATCCTAACATAAAGGACATCTTAGCTATCACCCACTATGCAATATCCTATATAAAGAGTCGAACATGCTTAAGACAGGGGGAGATCTTTTTAGAGTAGAGGGAAAGTTTTGAGGAGAGACAAAGTCTAGAGCAATAGTTGTATTCTTGATTTCATTTCCCCTTTGTAAGATTCTTTAACTCAATTAATAAAAAGTGTGATTGTTGATCTTAAAGATGTGTTGATTATTATGAATTCTTGTGAGGGATGTATTGTGGGATTTCCTGCAACTACAATATTTTTCCTCAAGAATTCAAAAATTAGGGTATTTTTTTTAACTTTAATTTTATTGTTGTAGCCTGTAGTGATGTATATGTGGTATAAGTAAATGGATGATCTTTGTAGTGACTGTAAATAAAAGAGAAAAAAGACAATTGAGAAATACAGTGAAGTACTACTATATTTTGAATTAAATTCCTAGGCAGTTTATACACATAATAGAGGATGAGGATTAATGAGTATACAAGGTAATTCATTGATAGTTTTAGTCTATTTGTAATCATCATCATCATGTTAATAATGAGATATGATAAATGGGTGTTTTGTGTCCTTATTACTTCTACTTAACTAGTTATAATGAGCAGAGAAGTTGTATGTTTCTTACAGGTTCTGATTTCTGAAATATATGGCTATTTAACATGGGAAGTATCATCTGAATATATAGATGTTAGAGCATTGCTCGGTCGAACTCGCATGTGTTGCTATCTCAAGCATGTTTGTCAATGTTAGTGATCAAAACTATAAGTCTTGATTTCTAGCCAATGTAGCTAAAGATCTCGGACTAGGATAGAAAGTGTAGTTGAGCTCAAGAACTCCATGGCAATCATCATACAAGACGAAGGACTACTCGAGGAAACGGTGGAACTTCATCGACTAAAAGGTATGTGGAGACTTGAACTTATCTGTCACTCAAAAGTCTATTTACTCTATCTCCTACTCTTGAGACAAAAGTCGTTTAGACGTATAGACTTTCATTATACACATTTGCTATTTCGAGCCGAGTTTAACTCGCCTATCTATTTATCGAAATATGTGCTGGTAAGCTTTCACTTTAACCGAATTCATCTTTATCGAGTGATGAAAGTCATGATATGTTTCAATCACTTTGGAAATTGCTCGACGAAAAAATGGTCTCGTGAATAACGGCTATATAACGTTCTCTAAGAATGTTTCAATGATTGAAATGAGAGTTTAGATTACATAACCATTGGTAGGATATAAGCATTGTTGTGGAAACACATATATGTATAAGTCCTTATTCCTTGAACCAAAGTTTGCGAACTTTGTTGATCAAGAGAAATGGAAGTGGCGCAAGCCAAGTCCGCTAATCGCGGAAGTTCTCACCCGAGAATTTCTCACTGGAGTTTGTGTACTCCTTCCATGAGCTTAAGTCCGCGAACCCAGTCCGCGAACTTGAGTAGGTTATATCTAAAACCGGTTGTTCTTGAACTCATGTTTGTATAAACTAAGGAATGCTTTTGCAAACCGTTGATATAAAGTTCATGAACCGATTCGAGTAAATCAAACCGTTTTTGCTTCGATTGTGTCTTGTGTAGTTACATAAGATCTAAGCAATTGAACAACTCTCTAACTAGTTCATTTGAGTCATTTGAACTAGTTATGGTGAAATAGAATATGGTTGATATGAGAGTGATCATATAGCTAACCATTTGGTTGACTATTGTTGAACCAACAAATGTTAATGTTTGGGTACGGTTCATAAACCCAAAATTGAACATTTCGTTTGTGTGTAACAAGCTAAGTTTTCGATCCAACGGTTGAGAAATATTAGCTTGAATTTAATCAGGTTTTCATCTAACGGTGAATATTGAATGCTTTGTTACTAAGCTAACATTGATTGCAAACCCTGATTTGAAAGACTATATATGGGAAAACTCTAGCAACTGGGAAACCTGATCCCCACACTTTACGTGTGATACTAGTTTGCTAAGCTAGAGTCGATTCTCCTTTAACCTTTAGTTTTCTTCTTCTAAAACCAGGTTAACGCCTTAAAGACTTCATTGGGATTGTAAAGCTAGACCGATACCACTTTCTTGTAGTTGTGTGATCCGATCTTGGTGTTTCTATCGTACGAGTACAATTGAAATAATTGGCTTGAGATTTATATATCCGATAGGCAAGATAGAAAAGAAATCACAAACACTTCGTTTTATCGTTTGTGATTCCGCAATATCTTTTTTTCGCTGCGTCGATTAAGATTATTGCGAGGTGATTGTAGTTGCAGGAAATCCTACACTACACCCCTCACTAGAATAAACACAATTAAGTCATTTTAAGATGAATGATTATGATTCTTATCGATTGAATACTTGAATCTTTACAATATGAAATAGAAATGGGTTATAGAATTACAATCACTCTCAAATTTTCTCTCTCCTAATGACTTGCTTAACAATTCAAAAAGAATCCCCCTTCAACAGACTTACTCAACCTTTATATAGGGTAGTACACAGTGGATGACAATGACTAAGTCAGTCCTTTATTTTTCGGGAATGGCTTGCGAAATATCGCAAGCGTACAAGTATACAATCTCGCGACACTATTAAATTTCGCCATATTTTCATATCTTCCTCGTGTTCTGGCTGTCGTCATTCATTGCGTCATTTATTTTACTTCCCTACGACTCCCTCGCAATGTCGTCATTTACTAATCTCGCGAAGTATTGATGTTGCGATGTTCTGATCTTACATCTTGCCTCTTCTCATGTCTTCTCTGCGAAGGAGAGAATGTCATGAGAACCAACATTTTGAAATGCCGCAACTGCTCATCTTTATCTATTTCACTCCCGTACTTTTACACGGAATTTATTACAGATGTTTCTTCTTCCACTCTTTTCTTGACACGTTTCTTTCAACCGTTTATTCTTCACCATTCATGTCCCATCTCGCATTAAATGCATTTGTTTTCTCGAGGATTCTTCTCTCTATATATAGTTTTTTCACCCTTCTCTTCTTCTTTTTATTTTCCCTCTGCAACTTTTCTTCAACTCTCTTCCTCTGTAATCTGCGCTTCTGCTACTGTAAATCTTCCTTTCTTTCTTTCTCTTGATCTTCAATTCTCTAATCATTCCCATACTCTAAAAATGGCTTCACTTGGTCGTATATATAAACCCCTTTTAATGAAGCTCAAAAGAATTTACAAGAGAAGGGCTTCATCCTATCAACCATTCCTGATCAAGAATCTTCATCTATACTTTCTGCAAAATTGTTTTCTGATCATCAATGTGATGATCAGAAAATCATAATCTCGCTAGGTCAAATCCTCGCAGGCCTTCCCATTCCTCTCTACAATCCCGGGATGCCTTTATTCTATGAAATTCTTGCTCATGAGAAATTCTCGCGAGCTATTTATCAATTAAGCGGTGATTGCATCCGTTTAATGCTTGAATTCGCCAACCGTGGCGCTGGTAAGGGATCTTTATATCCTGACGATGTCAAAGATCCTAGATTCGCAAGTTTAGAAATAGTCGCGAGAAGTATACCGTAGAAAACTTTTTTGAAAATTATGAAGTAATAAATATGAGAAATGATAAATCTCGCTGGGGTGCTCGATTGAAGAGAAAAGATAATATTTCCAGTGATAAGTCGCTTATGCAAGATATTGACCGCACTCGGGTAAAAATAATGTTCCTCGGTACTCCAAAGATGAGAAGTGGTGGGTTGTTCCTCTATTTTTGAGCTGGACCTTATATTGCGGTTCTCATACACTCCTGCGAATCTCGCAGACTATCGTCCTTGGGATTTTAAGTGGCCCGAGAAGGCAAAAGAGGTATATTTCCTATTTCAAGTTTGCTTTACGATATTTCCTTCCTCTTATATTTACTAGGCTTGCAAAATTTTCAGATTACCAAATTGAAAATGAGTTATAGAAGACGTCCAAAGGCGAGTACTCGCGATACTCCGATCAATCACGGATGAAGTAAGAAATACTTTTTTTGTTATTTTTAACAATATTGTTGCCTCTCTGTTTCTTATCTTCATTCGTGTGCGAAGGTTGGCGTTGAAGAAATTGACATTCCCGAAGCTGCGAAGGTTAAAGGCAAGAATAAAATCACTCTTCGCAAGGATAAATCTTCTCGCTCCATCTTCTAAAAAACGGAAAATCCACCCCTCTTCTCGTTCTAGTTCCCAAACCAAACGAGAATTCGACGAAGATGAAAATGAGGTTGATACTTCTTTTGCAAAGGAGAATCATTCGGTCGCTTCGCTATGGCGCAATTGTCTAGTGTCTTCTCGATTCTATGCAAGGATTGGGAGATGATCATTTATCTGCCACTTGCGAAGCTCTCGCTAATATTTGCGATGCCCCCGGTTAGTGGATAATGATTCTTTTCGCGGAGTTTCCCGAACAATGACTCCCAATTTCTTAAATGCACTCAGTGCTTTGGTATGTTCATATTTCTTTATTTCTTTGCGATTTCGATTATAAACCTTATCTTAACAATTTCTTTACTTTCCTTTATAGTCGGGAGAGCTTCCTTTGTTGTTGCCTCGGACCTCGAGAAAAGACGCAACAATCTTGAAAAGAAAAATCTTCAACTTAAGGAGAAGAACAAAGAACTAGAAATTGAAGTTGCGACATCTCGCAAGAAGGATGCTAAAATTCAATAGTTGGAAGTTGAGTCTTCTTCCCAGAAGGACAAAATATCTACTCTTCAAAGTGCTAATCAGCAACTTTATGGTATAACACCCTTCTTTTTTCTTCATTTCTACTTTGTCATTTATTTTTCTTTGCCCGACTTATCATTTTCGCAGACATTTATAATCTTTTCGATGAAGCCATCCTTCTCCATTCATTCCCCGAACCTATGGATGATGATGCTCTTCTCGCTCATCTCAATGAATCTTTAAGTAGTTCTTCAAACAAGATTAATTCTCTCTCATTAAATGAACTTCGAACCAAATTTCACCTTTTAGAAATTGAACATAGATCTAGCTTAGGTTTAGCCAACCGGTTTAAACGTTTATATCTTGACTCCCAGGAGAGTAATAATATTCTAAGGAAAAAGATTAGCAGCCTCATAGATGATAAGGATCGCATTGCTAATCAAGGTGCACAAGCATTAGAAAAATTTCAAAAAACTCTTCTTGAAGTCCAAATTGAACGAGACGAATCTCTTCGCCAAAATGCCATACTTAATGAGCGAGAAAATCAAATTCGTTCACTTCTTGTTATAAATAATGATGATGAATTTGCTTGGGCTGCGAAGGTTCTAGATAATGCCAGAAATAACTTAGGTGTTAATGTCAGTCTTCATGCCGAGCATAATGCCTTGGTTAAAGATATGATTTCTGACAGAGAAGTTTGTTTATTGTTCTTCATTATTTTTCCGTTTCTTTTTTATGAAACTATTATTAAGTTGCTAACTCATTGTCATTTGTTCGCAGAATCTGAGAAGAGATTTCAAACTAGAATCAAGGAACTTGAATCTGAGAAAGCACAACTTGCCAAAGACTTCTCTCTTCGCAATGAAAAATATTGTAAGCTGAAGAAACAACTACAAACTACTATGGCGAATTTCAATAATGATGCTGTGCGTTTTCGCAATCAAACTATTGAAGCAATTTGCAATGACCACGACATTCCTCTTTCTTCATATCCTTGTCTTCTCGATGAAATTCCTGAAAATATGCCTTCCTCAGATGTCTCTGATAGTGAAGCAAGCGAAGAAGAGGAATCTGATAAAGAATCTGATGAAGAAGAAGAATAAGTTGAAAGATTGTTCTTTTTTCCTTTTTCTCTTCCTGCGATACTTGTACATTTATTCTTCTAACCTTCCATTTTGTAATCTCTTACTGTAAATCTATCATATGAAAATAAATAACAAGTTTTTATTCTAATCATTCCCATACTTGCCTCTGTTATTTATTTTCACATGAGAGAAATTAAGTTGATAATCTTTAAGTAATGATATTTCTTAATTTCGCAAATCATTGCTGATTCTCCACAAATAAGTGAAGAAATATAGTCGTATTCGCAAGCTTGTTTGCTTACTCAATTTCTTATGTTATTTTATCATCATTTATGTTGAAATTCATCATTGCGACAAGATCGCAGGACGTCGCTACACTTTCATGTAATGACCCATTGATCTTGTCTTATCATTGTTTTTGTGTGGTCTTATTTTGCCTTCCTAGTTAAAGGTCTTATTTTGCCACCCCTCATTTTGCATCAATATGACAGGTCTAAATATTCTTGCGAACATAAAGTCCCATGACATTGACGTCTTGCGACAAAATCGCAGGACGTCATTACATTTTCATGTAACGACCCATTGATCTTGTCTTATCATTTCTTTAGTATTTTTGCCTCTGCAGGATATTTCATTTGCGACAATATGACAGGCCTAAATGTTCTTGCGAATATAAAGCCCCATGACATTGCCGTCTTGTGACACTTATCAGCTCCCTAATGGAGGGTGCCGCCCTTATCATCTCCCTGGTTGCCCCTTCAAGGAGGCGTACATCGGCCATACAAGACTAGATCCTCCCATCCGGTCTTAACAACAACCAGTTGTTTTCGCAGCCTCTTATCCCTTATACCTATAGGGCTTATGGTTACGAGGCTGCACCCTAAGTGGAGTTTTCTTCGGGCCGAGTGCAACATATGCCAAGACTTGCCAAGAATGGCCGAGACACTTCAAATGCCCCAGGAACTCTTGGCTCAACCGTGTACCTCGGCGCCTTGAGCATACACTGACTCCTTGGAAGACACCCTCGGGCGTCCAACCAGGGTATAACCTTATATATATAGTTGGAAATCCAAGGTATCTCTCCCGGATAGGCTTTCATGGGCCCCAAATCTCCATGACTCAGGTTCCAGGAGCGGTGTAACCTTTTCCAGAGCCATGTCAAGAGATACCCCCTTATATGACGCACTTTAGGTCTTACATTTGCCTCTTGCGAAATATCATTCGCGAACTAGGGTGTACGCCATAAAGGTTCGTCCCATTCACTCACTCTTTCATTTTTGTTAATTCATTCAATCATTCATTTTTGGTTTTCTCTTGTTATTTTGTTTGCGAAGCTATCACACAATCTTGCTTTGTTTATAGTAATCTCATTTCAATTCTTCAATCAAATTTTCATACATTCTTGATGGCGAGATTCTAGCGCATTTCTTCTTCAATTATTGTTTCTTCCTCTTACTCTTGATATGCCTTTGTCATTGATGTTGATAATAATGATTATTCATTTCTTACACTTTTTGCTCTTGCTGCTCTCTGCCTCTGCACCATTCAAACCTCTTAATGATTCCTTTCCATCATAATTTTCAACTGTTTTCATGCACTTGCTTCGCAATGTATCTTCATCTCTTGTCTCTATGGTATCCACCATCAACTTTTCTCTTCTTTGTTCATCTTTTATATTTTGCTTCCAACCCTTTCTTTTTGCAGCTCTTTCCTCACAACTCTCCACATCAATCTCATAGCATTTTTGTCCTTCCATCCAGTCTCCCTTTATAACTCCAACACCGCTAGGATGAGGAAAATTTATACACTGATGATAAGTCGACGCTACACCCAGAATTTCGTGCAACCATGGCCTTCCGATCAATGCATTATAAGGGGACTCCACATCGACTACACAGAACAAAATTTCAGTTGATAATCCTTGCAAATGTATTCTCATATGAACTTCTCCTTTAGGCTTATTCGCTATGCCATTGAAACCGTATATTTTATACGTCGAAGGTATCAACTCTTCATCCTTCCCACCCATAGTCTTGTAAGTATGGTAAAAAAGAATGTTTACTGAGCTCCCCGTGTCAATTAAGATTCTATTGATCGCCCGTGAATTTTCTCGCTTCATCATCTTCGCCATCTACGGGTTTTGGATTAATTTCCAATTTTACGACCAATGGGCTATCATGCGTCTCTCTTCCTTCGAGAATCTCTTCTGCGGTTGAACGAAATAATCTGCATTTGCCATTCTTTTAATCGCAATGTCTTCGCGATGTTCATCACTTCTCTATTATCGGCATCCTCGCGAAAACCCTACGAGAACATTATCATGAAAATCTTCAATTGTTCGGTATGAATGTACAATGGAGTTGCAAAACAAATTTTTAGATTTTGCTCCAACTTCTATTACGAATGTTTCTTTCCCCTTTGCTGAGTTTGCCCTATGCATTTCTGGTGGTGGTGGTAACGGTTGAACCTTCTCTTCACTTTTTAGAAAATGATTCAGCTTTCCTTGGTCAATCATTCTGAGGATGATTCTTTTTATATTTCTGCAGTCATTTGTTAGGTGTCCTAAGAACAGAACTCGTGACTTCTATCACTTGGTGGTGGCTCATTCCCCATGTTCCATGGTGCAGGTATGTTTTCCATCAAGAGTATAGCTTCCCATATTTTTTCCACACTAGTATTTAGTGGTGGCATTTTGATTTCCTCCCATACTACTCGTGACTTCGCTGTCCTCCATGATAATTCTGCCTTGACCTCCATAAGTTTCTTGCGGATGATCAAGTCTCTGAATTTTGTTATTGCCGCCATGGTTGTAGTAGTTCCTTTCCCTTTCAAATTCTTCTTGATCACGGCTTCCCATAGCTACTATCTTTGGCTGTCCATCATCTATTATCCTTTCTTGTTGCCCTTGCGAAGTACTCGCTACAGTGTTTATCAATTTGGGTAATAAGATTGCATTCGCAGCATTTGAATTTGCATTCGCAACTGGGTATGATTCCATCTCATTTTGCCTTTCCTCTAGAGCAATATATTCCTCCTAAAATTCTCGCAACTCAGTCATTGTAATTGTATTCTTGACTCTAAAAATTTGAATATATAACAAATTGGTCGCGAACATAGCGTTTATGAATGATAGAATAAGATATCTTTCATCCACTCGTCCAGCCATTTCTCTACACATTGTCTTCCATCTCACGAGTTAAGTGTCTCAAACTTTCGCCAATTCTTTGTTTCACCCAAATACATCTTCAATTCCCGGTCGCGAGGAGTTGTTACTTATATATGCCCCTAAGAATATAGCTTGTAAATGGTTGAATGACGTGATTGTGTTTCTTGGTAAACCCTCAAACCATTTCAATGCTTCTCTGTTAAACTTGATGCAAAATATTTGCACAATATGGCATCATGATTTTCCCATTGTAACATACATCGCACATACGCTTTGATGTGTTGTATTGCACAAGTTGTTCCATCAAAAATGCTTTGGTTAACGCGGGTAAATTTCACTTTGGGGTATTCCTCCTAATTGCACCTCTAGTGTAAAGGGGGTTTCGCAGCCTCTTCGATGGCCTCATCCAATTGTCTTCTTCCTCCTCCCCTTCTATTGTTCAACATTCCTCTCATCTCTGCCAACTCTCTCAAGATTTTTTCATTTACATCAGGATTCGGATTTATTGGTCTTTTTAGTTCTGCCTCTCTCCTTCTGCGTTCATGTCTACTTTGATTTTCTTGTTCATCATTTTCTTCTCTTCTTTCTCTGCGACTTTCTCCTTCATCTCGTTCACGAATTCGCACACCATTATATCTATCATTTTATCTTCTTGGTTGTCTATCAGTTCTCCTTTGTATTCTTTCATATTCTTCATTGATATTTCCATTGTTGCGATTTTGCTCGCGCCTTCTTTCTCGATTGTCATGATTGTTTTGCCGAATTGCTTCCTCCAATTCTCGTTCTTCCATTTCTACTCTTATTCTTTCCCTTTCGCAAGCTAGACGCGCTTGTTCAATATAATGTTTTTCGATGTCATCTTCAATCTCCTTTTGTTTCCTCTGTGTTTCTCTCCCATACAGTATTCTTCTTCCTTCTTCCCCGATTTTCTCCACCAATTGGATTATTACGCACTTGACGCGCCTATTTTCTTGATTTCCGTCATTTTGGCCATTACAGAATTTCGGGATGTGGAATATAACGATCTTCTACCACTTCTCTTATCTCGCAACATCCTTCACCGAGATTTGGCTCTCTTTCTAGATTTTCTTCATTAACATTTTCTACAGGTAATGTTCTCCTCATATCTTCTCTAATCGATCCTGATCTTGACCTGGTATTACTTCTCGACCTTCTATTCTGCAACCTCATATTTTCCATTCTTAACTCGTGGTTTTGCCTTGTTAAATTTGCACGTTCTTCCGCTTCTAATCGCCTTTCTTCATGTATTGTTTGCCTCAATGTTTCTAATGCTGCGATTTCTTCATTTCCATGAATTGTTTCTCCCATCTCTTCTCGATTTCTCTCCTCTTGTCCATTATTTATCAATTGTTGCACTTCTTCTCTTTCTTCCATAGAATCTGATCTCCACGTATGCACACTCACCCTATCATAATCTATTATTCTATTCGGTGCTGGTTGAATTGGTGGTTGAATTTGACCTTCTTCTCTATCTCTTGCGTTTATTCTTGATGGTTCACCTACTTCATTTCTCCTTTCTCCAGCTAATCTCCTGCTTCTTCTAACAGTTGTTGGTTGTTCTGATGCATTCCTTCTTCTAGCCATTTCTCGATTTCAGTAAGTTATTGAAAATTATACGAAATTTCTTTCTTGTTACTCCTGATTCTTTCAATTCACAAGGTTGATCTCTACTCAATCCCTGTTTCTAGCGCCATTATGTAGTTGCAGGAAATCCTACACTACACCCCTCACTAGAATAAACACAATTAAGTCATTTTAAGATGAATGATTATGATTCTTATCGATTGAATACTTGAATCTTTACAATATGAAATAGAAATGGGTTATAGAATTACAATCACTCTCAAATTTTCTCTCTCCTAATGACTTGCTTAACAATTCAAAAAGAACCCCCCTTCAACAGACTTACTCAACACTTTGGATTAGTGTGAGATTGATTGGGGTTCAACTACAGTCCAGACAGAAGTTAATTTGGAGTAGGCTAGAGTCTGTAGCGGCTTAATACAGTGTGTGTTCAATCTGGACTAGGGCCCGGGGTTTTTCTGCATTTGCGGTTTCCTCGTTAACAAAATTCTGGTGTCTGTGTTATTTCTATTCCGCATTATATTTGTTTATATAATTGAAATATCACAGGTTGTGCATTATGATAAGTGCATATTTCACATATATTTGGTGTCAATTCCATGCTAGTAATTGCTATATTTCTGGTGAATTATTGTATATTATGCTTGTTTTCTTGAATTTGTCTTTCATTAGGTGAATCATCCAAAAAGAAGTAAAAATAGCTACAAAAGTGAAGTCACAAGTGGAGAAGGGCCAAAGACCCAGTGGAACTCGTGCAAATGGAGGATTTCTAGTCATCATTTTGTAGAGGACGAGAAGACGAAGGCAATGGCGAAAGAACGGAGTCATTCAGAGCTCGTATGAAGAAGTTATGGGCAAAAGAACTTGGAAGAATAAAAGGGTTAAATGGTCATTTTAAGGGCCACTACTATTGGCATCCCCTCGTTCGTTAAGGGACATCCAATTTGTTAAGGGGCTGCCATTTTCAAAGGAACTAAGGGGAGCCAGGACCTCTACTTGGGGAAGCCGGAATTCAAAAGCTGTTAAGGCACCCGGCTTATCTACTTAGGGCACTCATCTTCCATATTTCTTTACAAGAACAGAATCAGTGAATCACCGATGTTGCTGATGATCACGATCATACGATGATGGATTTTTGATTACGTATAAAACCCGAGTAGGCGTAATCATTGTCTTTATGAATGTGTTAGAAAAGATGGGTCGTGCTTGGAAATGGAGTTTAACAACTCGGTCTTGATGCTACCATTAACATTGATGGATGTTTTGCTCGATGGAGATGTCTTGTGATCGATCGTTGCTACAGATTGGAGCTCGAGAAGTATTGATGTGATCGAAACATGATCGAGGAGAAGGCACGATATAGGAACTCGGAGAGAAGTCGGGGAAGATACGAGATGATGTTACTCGCCATCAGCCGAGAGTCTGTTATCAAGCTCGAGTAATAACAGGGAATGGAGTTGATCGACTTTTGTTGCTGTAATGACGGTGAACTGCCGTGGAGAAAATGGCAATAGGGATTTTCTGTGGACTGAGCTTGGAAGTGATAGTGAACACAGAGAAGCTCGTGATGATCGCGTTGGTGCTGTGAAGAGATGAAAGAGTAGTTGCTGCTATTGGAAGTGATAAGAAGGCTGAGAAGAGCTTGAAGGTGATCGACAGAAGATAAGGGAGTAATGTTGTTAGTCGTTGAGGCAGAGTAAGAAGGAGGTTCAGATGAAGTTACGGTTCCGGACTTGGATAATGGACCGAGTTAAGGGTTCTGCCATTGATGGCACTGGCAGTGATAATGCTGGTGACTGCAGAGATAGAGAAGGTTTGGGTTTTGTAACTTGTGGTTGGATATTCGAATACGAACCAATGCTCGATGTTGTCGAACCAAGTGCACCTGCCATGAGACTAGTGGGATTTGTTGGGTACGTAATAAGTATAGGAGATGGATGGAGATACTCAGTCACGTACGACTTGAGCACGGTATGAAGCTGTCGTGGAATTGAATTTCTTTTCCGAGAAACTAGATGAAGAAGCATGGCTTCTTGCCATTGATGGAAACGATGAACGAAGAGGATTAAGCGGTGATGGAGTTTGGTTGCTGTTGAAAGACTAGTTAAGTATAGATAAGAGAAGATTTCCGAAGCAAGTGAAAATATTTACGCGGAATGGAAAGTGGGCATCTGGTGCAAGATTCGCATATAAAGTTTGATGTATGATCAGTTTTTGAGAGGAAACATTGGTACACATGGCTCTGGCAAGTGTTAGAGCCAATCAAAAGTCATGATTCACACGATTAAGGTACTCCGAGCCATACTGGAACAGAAGCACTTAATTTCTAAGATTCAAAACTCTACTGACCGACTATGCATCCTTATCGAGTAAGGATTTGTCGCACTTTGGAAACCTATATAAGAATGAGCAGTAGCCGAGTTCAAGGGACAACTTTTGGAGGAGAGATTTTTTGCCTCTACTTTTATTTTTCTAGGGTTTAGAAACATGATAGGTTTTCTCTTCCTTCTTGTTATAAACTCCATGAATATGAGTACCTAGTTATTATTATTGGTTATGGAATAATTGGATTTCACAAAATATACCTTTTGATATGATAAATTAGTTTTTGTGACGCCCCAACTCTTAAACCTGCTTATTTGATAGGATTACAACCTAATTGAAACATCAAAACTAGATTACCGATTCAAATAATCATAGTTATAGAAAGTGCTAAAATACAAAACCCAAACTCTCTGATATTATATAAATGAAAGTCTTTCAAATTATATGAATATATAATTGTGTTGTTTACAGAATAGGGAAGAACACATATAGAAAAAGATGCACATCAACACCAGATCCAATAAAACTCCAAGCTACGAAACTGATATCTTCGAGCGCTGCATTCCTTCAGATTACTGAAAAACTGATGTGGGAACAAGTGAGCACATCATCCCAAGGGGTGCCCAATGGAAACAAATAACTCTGAAGTAATCACTAACATGCTTCACAGTTCTAAAGATAAAACAGTAATTTAAAAGAGACAATGGTGAAAGGAAACATTCAGCAATTCACGCATCAAGAAGCAAAAGTTATTCAAACAAACATAATATGCACATGAGTGATTTCCCTTAAATAAAATAGTATATATAATATTCTGACGGATGGCGTACCGCCCTACTAATACTATTGCCGACGGATGGCATACCGCCCTACTATATCATAATAAGCAGAAATGTAGTACTATTGCCGACGGATGGCGCTGTAGTTGCAGGATTTCCCACACTACACCCCTTACTCAGTTTTACTTAATTAATCCATTGAAAGATGTATGAACAAGAATCTTTATTAATTGATCTCATGAAATGTTTACACAAGAACTAGATTTACACTTGAAAACTATAATGCTATTAAACTTTCTCTCTCCTAATGACTTGCTTCCTTCCCAAAAAAGATCCGCTACAACAGACTCACTCAGCCCTTTATATAGGGTAATACATAGTGGATGACAGCTAAGCTATCCTTTATTTTCGGGAATGTCTCGCGAAGTGTCGCAAGTGTGCGACTATTCAATCTCGCGACACTTCTTAACCCTCGCCAGGTTCCATGTCTTTCTATTGTTTTGCCTGTCGTTATTCATTGCGTCGTTTACTTTAGCTTCCTGCGACTCCCTCGCGACGCCGTCGTTTATTGATCCCGCGAGCCCTGTGCGTTGCGATATTATGATCCTACATCTTGCCTCTTTTTCCTTGAATATTGCTTGAAGAGCGATCTTTAAGGAAAAATCTGTTGTTGTAGTAATCTTTGGTCTTTGCTGATGATGGAACGAGCAGAAGAATACTGTACTTGAAAAGTACGTACTTGCCTCTATTCTTTTGCGAAGTTCGAAGCTTCTTTGTATATATGAAGTGTCATTTCTTGCCTCGGGAGTTACGAAAATAATCAATCTCGCAAGCTCTTCTACTTTGTTAGGAAATACATTGTACGATGTTTGGATCCTACTAAAATTTCTTTCATCAGGTTTCCTTGGGTTTAGTAGTGACCGTTTACACGTGTCTATATTCACCTTTTTTACCGGTGCATTTAGTGTTATCCGGTCGTAACGCTTTTTCTCATCTATTTATAGGGGCATCCCCTGTGAAGAATCTCCCTTTTCCTTTTCGTCTTCTTCATCGTGCATAAGTGTTCCTCTTCTTCATCGTTACGCAAGTGTTTGCCTGTCATTTTCTCTCACCATCTTCTTCTCCACTTTTGCTATTTCCTACCGTTGTTGTTCTTATGGCGTCCAGGTTTGTTAATCTTACCATTCCCGATTGGTTCTGTGGTTAATTTTGAGATCATCTTTTAGAATCATTCTCATATGATTAATTTTGTAATTCTCTTTCTGCCATTGTTGTTTAGCAAAAACCAATCCAGAACTAAATTTACCGTGAAGGACCCTCTTCTTTCTTTGGGCTCTTCATTGAAATCTACTTCAGAGCAAGAATCGCTCGCGCAATCAAAGCCCTCTTCGCGAGTAAAATCTATGGCTTCAAAGAGACAGTCTGCGAATGATAAGGTATTTAAGAAACATTTGTTTTTTATTAACAATATATTGTTGCCTCTGTTTCTTATTTAACTTGTCATTCGCAGGATGATAAAATTATTTGGTAATACTCCCAAAGGCTTCGCCACTCTAAGCTGTTACCCCAAACGTTCCGTTTCCTTCATTCACACCTTCGTCTCCCCGCCGCGAAATCTTCGCAAGATAATTTTGTGCCTCTTTCCTCCGATAACATTACTAGCGACGACATTTCTACACCTCAACTCCTTATAGACCAAGTTCCTCATAATAACCCTACTACAAACAATCTTACGCCTCCTCCCCGTTATCAATGCCCCTACTATTTCTCCAATCACTTCCCTTCCCGAAACCTCTTCTTCTCCTAAGGCTCCTTTGACAAAGGATGGCTCATCTTTTTGGTGGAGCAAATTCCTCTAACGGCGGAAAATTTGGAGGGTATAGATGTGGCCTTTAAGGTTCTTTCGGATCTCGTGAATGATGCCAAGAGGACTTCGCGATCTGTCAAATCCAACGTCTGCGAGATTTTAAGTAAGCACCTTGGTCCCGATAAGGTCTCGCAAGCATCTTTAGTTCAAGAAATTAGTAAGTTGAAGGATGATCTCCGAGGTTATGACCGCGAAGTGCAATAGTCTCCACCTTGAAAATCAAAAATTTCACAACATCTCGCTAGATCGTGATAACCTTCGCAAGAAGAATGAAGAATTAAAAGGTATGTTCCCCCCCTTTTTTTTTTTTTTTTTTTTTTTTTTTTTAAAAAACAAACTCCTGTTCGTCCTCCAAGCATTAAACCAGAAACGAATAATGGAGATATATCAAACGGAGTCTGTCGTTGAAGAAGTTCGAGTGGAAAGAGATGCTTGGATGGAGCAATATAATCTCTTAGATAATCTTCACACCTATGCAGCTGATCAAATAAATAACTTGTCTAAAGAGAATTTTGATTTATCGCGAAAGCAAGACTCATTAAGTAATGACTTATCTCGCCTCTCTTATTCTTTGACTAAAACTAATTTGGAGTTGGAAACTTTATCAGATGAGAATCGAACTCTTTCTCAAGAGAAACGTTCTCTGTTGAATAAGGTGGCAAGCTACTCGCAGCAGTATGATGCTTGTCAGAAATTATGTGAAGAACAAGAACAAGCTAATCATGCTTTGAAAAACCAACTTGAAGAAATTACTGCCGAGAGAGATAAACTTATTCAAGGTAGAATAACTTTGAGTGTTAAGGCGAAGCAATTCCAAGAACAATGTGCCAAATTAGAAAAATCCAACTCTACCCTTGCGACCGAAAACTCCATACTTGTTTCCAATGAAAAGAACTTGCGATCTCGACTGAAAGGTTTAGTTGGAGATTCATTTGATGATGCCATGGACTGTTTGGGGAATAACTTCGCGGCTTTAATTCAACATCTTACTTCTCAAAAGGAAGGTAGTCAAATTATTTGACTATCTTAATTTATTTATTTATTCCATGAATGCTCTATTATCCTAGAAATGCCAATAATGTTCGATAAAATTTTCTTTGATCTCGTATATTTGTTATGCAGACTCTGAGAGAAAGCTTCGCTCCACTATCACCACCCTCAGGTCTGATTATTCTAAAATTCGCAAGGACAACGGGCTACTCGCCGCGTCTCTGGCTCGTTCTCGCGACCGTGCGGAGCGAAGGTTTGATTATATGTCTTATTGTAAGGACATTGATAGTAAGAATCGTCAAAAGGCACTGCTTCGTCAATTCCCTCTTAAAGCGGAGGTTCTCGTGAATGATATTTTGCTGTCGAAGTCTCTTGATCCTATTCATGTCGATCCTTTGGAAGTAAGTGATGATGAAGTCCCTAATTCTCCAGACAGTGATTATGAATATGAAAGCGGCGAAGATCTCCCCAATAAGGAAGTTGTCGATGAAGATCCAAATAGAAAAACTCCTGATAAAAATCCAATAACTGGCGAGAATGAAGGTGATGAAAACATTTCTGATGGAAATCCACCAACTGGCGGAGGCGAAGCTGATAAAGGCGGAGAAAAATCTCGACTACCCTCTGTACTTGAAAATGTTGAAGTAGAGAGTTAAACTTTCTTTGTAATTTGTCAAAATTCCTTTTTGTTTGAATGACTTAATTCCCATATTTCTTCCTTCCTCTTTTATGTGAGACGATCTCGTGAGCATGTTCGCTCATTGAATCTTTTATTAAGTAAACTCATCCCGATTAGGGAATTGATTTTAATTCTTCTCACTGCGACAAGGTCGCAGGCCGCCTTTACATTTTCATGCAAAGGCCCATTGACCTTGCCTTATCATTTTTGTGTGGTCTTCCAGGTTAAACCTCCCTAATTAGAGGTCTTCCCCTGCCACCTTTCATCGCGACAAAATCGCAGGACGTCCTTACACTTGCATGTAAAGACCCATTGATCTTGTCTTATCATTTTCCAAGTATTTTTGCCTCTGCAGGATGTTTTGGTTGCGACAATATGACAGGCCTAGATATCCTTGCGAACATAAAGCCCCATGACATTGCCGTCTTGCGACGAAATCGCAGGACGTCCGTACACTTTCGTGTAAAGACCCATTGATCTCGCCTTACCCTCGCGTTAGTATTATTGCCTCTGCAGGATCATTGCACAAATATGACGAGCCTAAATTCTCTTGCGAAAACATAGCCTTATGACATTTGCGTCTGTTTTGACACTCCCCCTAATGGAGAGCGTCGCCCTTATCATCTCCCCTGGTTGCCCCTTCAAGGAGGCGAAACATCGGCCATACAAGACTAGCTCCTCCCATCCGGTCTTAACAACAACCGATTGTTTTCGCAGCCTCTTATCCCTTATACCTATATGGTTTATGGTTACGAGACCGCACCCTAAGTGGAGTTTTCTTCGGGCGAGTGCAACATATGCCAAGACTTGCCAAGAATGGCCAGGGTAGGTTCATCCATCCCGGGCACTCTGGCTCAACCGTGTACCTCGGCGCCTTGAGCATACACTGACTCCTTGGAAGAGACCCTCGGTCGCCCAACCAGGTATAACCTTATATAGTTGGGAATCCAAGGTACCTCTCCCGGATAGGCTTTCATGGGCCCCAAATTTTCATGGTTCGGGCTTCGGGAGCGGTGTAACCTTCCCCACGAAACCATGGCGAGAGATACCCCTTATATGACGCACGTTAGGTCTTACATTTGCCTCTTACGAAATGTTATTCGCGAACTAGGGTGTACGCCATAAAGGTTCGTCCCATTTTTTGCGCATTCATCTTTGTTAAATCATTCAATCATTCATGACTTTTTGTTATTCTTATCGCGAGATCTTCGCGGAGTTTCTTTGCCTTTTATTGAATTTCGCAAATATTTTTCCTCTTCCATTTTTATGGGTAATATTTCTTCAAATATAATCTATTCCATGGTCTATCCAATCTTTGTCCCATATCTTTTCCTTCGGGGTCCATCAATCTATATGCCCTGTCTGACTACCTCTTTGATGATATAAGGTCCATCCCATTTTCTCGCCAACTTGCCTCCACTTTCACGTTGATATATTGGGGTTTCTCGCAGCACCAAGTCTCCTGGTTGGAATTCACGTATTTTGACACGCTTGTTATATTCTCTAGCCAGTCTTCTCTGGTAATTTTCCATGTGTCGCAATGCTTTTTCTCGTTTTTCTTCCAGTTCATCCAACTTGATTAGGATGTTGCCTGCGCTAAGATTTTTCTCCCAAGCCTCTTTTTTGGTTGTCGGGATCTTGATCTCTGTTGAATCTTGCTTGACTCCATAAGTTAAGCAAAAAGGGACATTCTGTGGCTTCTCTTCTAGTTGTATTATAAGCCCATACTTGCATTGGGTACTTGTTCGCACCATCCCCTATTGTGTCCTTCCAACTTTTTCTTGAAGATATCGGCAATTGTTTTATTTGTTGCCTCCGCTTGGCCATTAGCTTGCGGATATAATGGAGTTGATTTCCCACACCTTATCTGAAATGCATTAAGCAGCAACTCTATATTTTGCCCTTCAAATTGCTTCCCATTATCAGATACCAATTGTGCTGGAATCCCAAATCTGCATATAATATTTTCAAATATGAAAGTAAAAACATCCTTATCGCGAATGTGCTGGACCGCTTTCACCTCTGCCCATTTTGTGAAGTAGTCCGTTGCGACGATTAGGTACCTTCTTTGTCCCATTCTGGTAAAAATGGTCCCACAATATCTAAACCCCATTTTCCAAAAGGCCACACACTTTTAGAAGAATTTAATGGTGCCCGGGTGCGTGTATTTTCTTCTTCCCGTGTCTTTGACATTCTTCACAGCGTCTTGATATTGCTTTTCGCGTCCTCATGCATATATGGCCCGTAATACCCTTGCATTTTTGCTTTATGCGCTAAAGATCTTCCACCGCTATGATTTCCGGCATCCCCACTATGTAACATCTTCAATATGGTTTCTCCTTCTTTCCTTGTTAGGCATCGAAGCGAAGGCCCATCAAAAGATCGCCGATAAAGCACGCCATCTCGTAATTCATAATTTGTTGCCCCGGCTCTTTAACTTGTGTGCCTCCAATCTATTTTTTGGTACCTCTCCTTTCATTAAGTATGCATGAAGTTCTACTCTCCAGTCTTCCTTGCGACATTGCATTTCATCTACTACCATCATGATATCTGCTTCTTGTTCTTCCTCTTTATTAATTGATGGCGCCAATAATGTCTGTATTCTGATATTCCTCGCAGTCGGGTCTGTCATCATACTTGATATAAAGGCAAAAGCGTCTGCATGAGTCTATTATCTCTCCTTGATATGTGCCTCCATTTTATTTTTTGTATCTCATCTTGACAACATTTCTACAAGTTTCCCGTATTTCAGAGATGGATCATTTGTAGCATACTTCTTCGTTATCGACGAATTGCCAATTGCGAGTCACTTGGTAATTCTCACATTCTCCATTCATTTCTATTGCAAATCGTAGAGCATGTATTATGGCTTCGTACTCCGTTTCATTATTGGTAGACTCAAATTCCAATCTAAAAGCAAAGCTAACTTATTGCCTTCCGCGAGATCACAACAATTCCCACTCCTTTACCTTCTCCATTTGACGATCCATCCACTAATATTTCCCACCGGTCCAGCTCGATTAACAAATCTTTTGGATCTCCATGCTCTTCTTCTACATCCATCATTTCATCCACTTTTCTTCATCTTCCTCCAAAGGAAATTCTTAAAAAGAAAGTCTCGACAACCCGTGACCTTGTTGAAGATAATATTTCATATTTGAGTTTGCAATGGCTTATTTGAGCATTCCATCTTTCGACTCTTCCTGATCTTTTTGAATTTTTCATTACTGACTCAATTGGTACCTTCGTTACCACCCTAATAGTATGTGCCTGAAAATATATGCGAAGTTTAAATGACGCATAGACTAACGCCAGGATTAGTTTTTCAATCTTCGAATAATTTCTTTCTGCAGCATTAAAAGTTTTGCTGATATAATAGATTGGTTTTTCTACTCCTGCGTCCGTTCGCATTAAAACTGCACTTAAGGCATGCGATGTTGTCGCGAGGTATATTAATAATTCTTCTCCTCGGTTACGCATACGCATAATGGATATATCCATTAAATGCTCTTTGATCCCTTGTAAAGCCTTTTCACATTCGTCCGTCCACTTAAATTTCGATCCTTTTTTTAGAACGCTGAAAAAGTGTTTACACTTATCAGATGACCGCGAGATGAACCTTCCTTGTGATGCTAGCAACCCATTCAACTTTTGAACATCCTTTACTGTCGCAGGTGTCGGCATATCGCGAACTGCTTTTACTTTCTCCGGGTCAACATGTATTCCTTCCTTTGATACAATGTAACCCAAGAACTTTCCTGACGCAACTCCGAAGGTACATTTTTCTGGATTTACTTTGATGTTAAAACGCCTCATCTGCTCAAAAATTTTTTCAGTCTCGCACGTGATCTTACGCCTTCTTACTTTTTTACCAAAGATGTCGTCTCTACGTATACCTCTAGTGTTTTATGTATCCATTCTGCGAATACCTCTTCTACCATCCTTTGATACGTTGCTCCAGCATTTCGCAGACCAAACGGCATTTTAGTATAGCAATATAATCCTCTTGGAGCGAAGAAAGCAGTATGCTCTTGATCTTCCTCGGCGAGAGGAATCTGGTTGTAACCTTTGTACCCGTCCAGAGATGATACTCTTTCATTCCCGTTGCGATTCGACTAGTTGTGGAATATCTGGCAATGGAAAACTGTCTTTAGGGCAAGCTTTATTTAAATCGGTGAAATCAATACAAATCCTTATCCCCTTGTTCTTCTTTGGAACTATAACCATATTCGCTATCCATTCAGGATATTTTGCTTGTCTAATAATTCCCGCATCCAAAGATCTTCTGCAGTTCTTCTTCTATCCGAGGGTGATATCTTTGTTGCTATCTTTCTAATTCTTTGTTTGAATGGCTTCACATTTTTATCAATTTCCAACTTGTGACAAAGCACGATGGATCTATACCCGAGCACTTCATCCATATCCCACGCGAAGATATCTTTATAATCCCGCAACAGATCAACAGTTCTTTTCTCTTCTTCCGCTCCCATGTTAGTTCCAATCTTTAGCATCTTGGGTTTTTCTTTAGTTCCAATATTCACTTCTTTAGTTTGCTCTGCCGCGACGTAACTGGCCTTCGGTTCTCCCATAGGGGTCGGTCCTTTCAGTTCTTTCGCAGGGTCATTCTCCTCTCCCGAGATCTCGCTAGGTATGCCTTTTCCTTCCTTCGCTCTTATCATGTAAACTCTAAACTCTTCTTCTTTCTTAGCCGCCCTCGCCATCTTTTTACGATACTTTGATATACTCTTTCGCTTGTTCGCTTGTTCTTCGCAACATTTTACTTCATTTTGATAATATATTCTTCCTTTAGCAGCATCCCCTTTGATCTCGCCGATCCCGGTTGGTGTAGGAAATTTGATACATTGATGAAGCGTCGACGCCACAGCTTTTATTGCATGTACCCATGGTCTTCCTAGTAATATGTTATACGGTGATTCCATATCCACTACACTTAATGTCACCTGTGTTTCAATTCCTCCTAACGGAATACGTATTTTTATCTCCCCTTTAACTTTTGTTACGTATTTACCAAAACCTTGAATATTGTATGCCGCGAAAGTCATATCTTCGTCTTTATATCCCATCTTTTTGTAAGCGTGATAGAA
Organism: Papaver armeniacum; assembly: GCA_023531295.1. Classification (NCBI taxonomy): domain Eukaryota; kingdom Viridiplantae; phylum Streptophyta; class Magnoliopsida; order Ranunculales; family Papaveraceae; genus Papaver; species Papaver armeniacum. Next base: position 13,135 of record JAJJWW010005477.1, on the reverse strand, counting down.
CATGATGTTCACCAGACTCCCTGTATCGATTAAAACTCCATTCACTACCCATGTTTTTACCGTGTTTTCCGATTCCTCTCCTTCCTTATACGCATTTATTGTGATCACCAGTGGAGAGGTGTGTTCCAAATTTTCTTTGGATATTTCCTCCGCCGTGAATGTTATCTCTTGCTTTTCCCAATCCTTCAAAGGTGATTCCATTTCTTTATCCGTAACCTTCTTTCCTTTGAAATCCCTTTTGTGTATTCTTCCTTTGATATTTTCATGAAATTCGCTAATCATTACTCTTGTGTCTCTGTCTTTGCATGCCATATCTTTTTCATCTCGATTTAAGATTTTCCTTTCTCATTCTTCCTGATTCAAACAGCTTTAATTGCAATCTTCTCTCTTTTACAAATGATCGTCCCTGTTTCTAGCGCATATGTAGTTGCAGGATTTCCCACACTACACCCCTTACTCAGTTTTACTTAATTAATCCATTGAAAGATGTATGAACAAGAATCTTTATTAATTGATCTCATGAAATGTTTACACAAGAACTGGATTTACACTTGAAAACTATAATGCTATTAAACTTTCTCTCTCCTAATGACTTGCTTCCCCCTCTAAAAAGATCCCCTACAACAGACTCACTCAGCCCTTTATATAGGGTAATACATAGTGGATGACAGCTAAGCTATCCTTTATTTTCGGGAATGTCTCGCGAAGTGTCGCAAGTGTGCGACTATTCAATCTCGCGACACTTCTTAACCCTCGCCAGGTTCCATGTCTTTCTATTGTTTTGCCTGTCGTTATTCATTGCGTCGTTTACTTTAGCTTCCTGCGACTCCCTCGCGACGCCGTCGTTTATTGATCCCGCGAGCCCTGTGCGTTGCGATATTATGATCCTACAGGCGCACCGCCCTACTAATACTATTGCCGATGGATGGCGTACCTCCCTACTTAACTTAGCAAGGAGCTGTGGGGAGACACAGACACTCCTCGCGAGGGAAAACACATAACGCATATCACACACATACAATTCCATTCAAAACAAATATCGTTCAATGCAATCACAATATACATTCATATGGATAGTAAAAGCACATCATGCTCGCAAAGGAAACTCAATGATTACAAAAAGGTTATAAGGTTCCCACCTGAATTGATGACAGGCCTCGCCTACCTCGAAATCCATAATACACTGGTTCATCCTTTGAATCGTTCGTGGTTAATATATACCAACTGTTAATCACACAAGTACTCTAAGAAATTATCCAAAAGGCTCATACAAGGTACATAACACGATCTCATACAATTCTCTAGTTATAAGCTAAGTGAACTGTCTAGTGGTTCTAAGCCCACTAATGATTCTACACCTTTTCATTATCTATCTTTAGCACAAATAAAGGTTTACTAATTCAATTAGGTTGGTTCTATAGTCTACTAGATTTGTCTTATGAATATATACAACTTTGTAGAAGGAACGAAGGTCAATTCGGACCATAAGGGGTCCAAAACATTAAAATAAGAAAACTAGACCCAAGCCCAAGTCCAACAAAGTATTCCTTTAATTTAAGGCCTGGTCCATATGGGTCAACCGATGGTCAACAACAGTCAAAGAGTCAACCAACGTTCAACGTCTATAGTCTAGGTCCAAGTCTAGTCAAAGGTCAATTGGTCCAAGGTCGAAGTCAACGAGTTAAGTCGCCGAGTCAAATCGGGTCAAGTCTGGTTATAAGGTCAACTCGATTGAAACCCATTCAGCGGATAACGACCCAGCACGAGTCGAGACTAGTCTACCAACTAGCCAAAAACACAAGGCCCGAGCCATTAGCTCATGCCACAAACTAATGCACAAACATGATGCAACACCCTATATATATAATTCTATAAATTACAACTATCTTCCATTTCCATTTTTAACTATCTTTCAACAAGAACATCATTAACTTGATTCTTCTCAACAAATTCATAAACCACCGTTATCTTTCTCAATAACACAATCATCCCGCCATGTTGAATTTCACCTCAACCCCGTAAGCATTACCAACTCATCCATCTGCAACCACACTATTAAGCCTCAACTTAAACCATCTCCATTACAAATGGTTTCTGACCCCACTGCAACTATAGCTGCTCACTACTATCTCAACTTATCTTCATTATCGGTTGTTCGGAAACTCAAATATACACCCACACAACCCGACTCGAACTCAATTGCAGCCATCAAACCAACAACCAACAACATCACTTTCATCCTATCTGGTCCACCACTGCAATTAAACATACACAACTTAACCTCTTTACAACATCCACGTGTCCCTTGTAATCTCAGATCTTCATCGGTTACCATTTGTAGTTTCTCGGCATCACAGAACCACTGAGATCAACACCAACCAATCCAGACCGTCACACAACAACACTATCTGAGGTACAACTCAGAATTCTAACACCACCCCATTTATACTTCAGCTCAAGCAATTCTGCATAAACAACATTGCAACCCTGCCACCAATTCAACTTACAACTCTTATCAAAGACCACAGTTCGTTTAGATTCAAAACATATCCCCTTCACAGCCTCAAGTCGAGACCACAACCATCAACAAAACCACTTCATCAAACCTGTCATAATCTTTCCCCCAGCAGTACCCTAAACATTCATCTAACACCTTCAATCCATTCATTCATGACCCTGAAGTCCAAGACAAACCCAACTACAATCTCAGTCATACTTCATACCTTACTAGCTTACCTACAAATTAAATAACCAACAACTTGGATCATAACAGTAACTCCATTCCATCTCAGACCACCCTTGAGCTCCCAATTCTTTGAACTGAAATTCATTCATATTATGATTCTTCATTGAAATTCTTACGAACTCCCAATTCTTTGGTTCAATCATCATAACAACTCAACAACGGCAATTAAACAACAACCCTCTTCTTATTCATCTATCAGAACCTCAATTTAATTCATCTTCTTCATCTGCAGATTCCAACTAGAACTACCTAACTTACATGAAACCTAATTCTATATGAAATCAATTTAAACTCTATAAATTCATCTACACCAATTCACAACAAACCCACTCTATAATCTAACAAATCATAACGATTTCATAATAAGAATCAACCAAAACAGAAACTCTGAATCCAAACACCATTTTACCTTTTTTGAGAACTCTGAATTTGAGACTCGAATCAACATCATCACTCTCGATCAATCCTTGGTCTCTACCTAACCCTCACGATCTTGTAACTTAATTTCATCTCTCAAAACTTGCAGAATCACCAGAGAAAAGCAAAGAGAAGAAGAGAAGGGAATGAAGGAGGAAGAAGAAAGAATGAATTAGAATTAGCTGGAATTGAGTTTATCTCGATGGGTTTTGATGATAAGACCAATGAAAATTATTAAGGCACCCGACAAATTGATACGGGCAGCCAGGTCGATCCAGATGTAAAATGATTATTTGCCCTTCATACTAATCAAGTGATATCTTCTTCGTCCGGTTAATCCGAATGATACGTTCGAGTAGTCTATTCCGCATAACTTTTCTAAATCTATCTAGTGATACTATTTTCGTGCCTAGATCATTGTTAGATTAATTCTTATCAATTAACGTTAGTCTCTAATTAATCGAGTCATTAGCGGGTGAGTCGTCTCTTGACTGTTCTAATAGCATTGACGAGTTTGAGGGTCCTTACATTCTCCCCACCTTATACAATTTCGTCCTCGAAAATAGAACCCTCCATCTGGTCTTCAAAACTCCCCACCTTACAGACAAATACTTACTCTCGACTAAATGCAAGTATTGCTCATACTTACAAACGCGTGGGAAAAGCAACTCATTTCAAATGAGTTCGAAACAACAAGAAATGAAACACAAACCTATATGGTTTTATACAACTATAAAATCTATAATTTGTAGCTCTCTGTTCAATAGACTAAATTTTATATTTCATAAAATAATTATTTCTAAGCTCACTATGGTGAATTTGATTCTAACAGATAAATATGTCTAAGTTCTTTGCGCTAATGTTTATACTCTATTATTTAATAATTTATTAGTTAATTGGTTTAACCTACAATTTTTAACTTCATAAATGTACATACAACAAGAAAACAAAACAATCAACCAATAATCTTTTAGTTCTTGATAGCTTTTAGGGTTTAAGATTTATCTCACAACCCATCCATGTTCTAAGCTAATCTAGTTCACCAACTGGTACTAGCTATTATCTATTGTTGCCCATGTAAGATCTAATAGTGAGCTCGATACCAACTTGTGACGCCCCAACTCTTAAACTCCGCTTATCTCGATAGGATTACAACCTAATTGAAACATCAAAACTAGATTACCGATTCAAATAATCATAGTTATAGAAAGTGCTAAAATACAAAACCCAATGTAGGATCTAAATATCGCACAATGGTAAGAGCTTGCGAGAATATAGCTTATCTTGCGAAATGCAACAAGAGCCTGCGAGCATGTGACAATATGAGTCAGACTCCACTATGTATGAGCTGTCATCCATTATGTAAACACCTATATAAAGAGAAGAGCAGGAGAGAGAAAAGAGGGAGGACACACATTTTTCTAAAAGGGAGGATACACAATTTTGTAAGAGAGAGAGAGACTTTATTTTATCATCTTCTTCCCTTAAACCTAGATCTAGAGCTCTACTAAATATCCATTAATGGAGATTAACAATGTAACCCAAATGTAATTTCAATAATCATAGTGAAGAACCCTAACCCCGTGGATGTAGATCACATTGATCGAACCACGTAAATCTTGTGTCTCAATTTATATTTTAGCACTTTAATTTTTATTTTGATTATGAAATATCTATAAAATATTACATGGGGTGTGTTGTGGGATTTCCTGCAACTACATTTGGCGCTAGAAACAGGGATGAGTAAAGGATTTATCCTTCCTGTAACTTGTTGGTTCAAGAAGGTTCGGTGTTGATATTTAATTTCTATGGATACTTGAAGTCATCAACCTGTGTAGTGTGTATATTTTTCTAGATCTATAAAGTTTAGGTTCAAAAATGGAAATTTCATGGAAGAAATTACACTTTCAGAGAAGAAAACCAAATTTTCAATAGAAGATTTCCATATTCAGGAGAAAAAGCAAGAAGCAAATTGTTGAAAGAAATTACGGAAGGACGAAGAGAAGATAAGAGGCAGATGCTGCAATTTTTATCACAAACAGAAATTCACACAGATGGTTCAAGGCTGAGTGAACAAACAATAGGTCATGGGTTCAAATTCGCAGAGATACATAATTTTCATTTTATTATCATCTTCAGTGGCGAATAAGAGAATAAGGAAAAAGTTATGAGTTAATTTCGCGAGAGAAGTTCTTGAAGAGTTGGTCCGAGAGAACAACATGTGTGTTTGTGGTCGCAAGTTCGAATTCGCTGCGAGCATAGTTTTCTTCTTTTTACGAGAGGATGAAAAAATGAATAATTTCGCAAAGTTGTTTCATAATTTCGCAAACAAGAGGCAAAGCACGTTGGTCACCTGCGAAGTTAATGAGTTCATGGTCGTGTGTTCAAATCCCAACGAATGTGTATTTTTAGCATGAATATTTCGCAAAGAGTATTTCTCACGAAGAGAGTTTATGATTATTTCGCACGAAAATTTCGCAAAGGATGGTTGGCACAGATTGTAGTTGCGGAAATCCCACACTACACCCCTCACAAGAACCCACACAATCAAATCATTTTAAGATTTAACGATTATAATTTTTATTGATCAAACTACAAAAAATGTTACAAGATGAAAAGGAGATAAACTAAAGAATTACAACCACTCTAAACTTTCTCTCTCTTAAGGACTTGCTCAACACTCGAAAAGATCTCTCCCTCTCTAAAGTCTACTCGGCCCTTTATATAGGACATTACATAGTGGATGACAGCTAAGCTGTCCTTTATTTTCGGATCTGTTTTGCGACATTCTCGCAAGTGTACACATGTTAAATATCACGACACTCCTCGATCTCGCCACATCTTCACATATTTCTCGTGTTTTGGCTGTCGTCATCCGTTACGTCGCTTTTACTTCCAGCTCGTGATGTCTTCGCAGTGTGTCGTTTATGGATTTCGCGAGAATCTTGGTGTTGCGATATTCTGATCCTACATCTTGCCTCTTCTCATGTCTTCTATGCGAAGAAGAGAACGTCATGAGAACTAGTATTTTCAAAATGCCGCAGCTGTTCATTTTTTCATATTTCTCTGTATTTACATGATTCCGTACTATTACGCAGAATTTATTACACGTATCTCTTCTTCCACCCATTTCTTGACACGTCTTTTTCAACCGTTATTTCTCAACCGTTCACGTCCCTTCTCGCATTAAATGCGTTTATCTTTTCGAGAATTCTTCTCTATATATAGTTTTCTCACCCTCCTCTTCTTCTTTTTTACTTTGTCTCTGCAATTTTTCTTCACTTCTCCTCCGTAATTTCCGTTTCTGCTACTGTAAATCTTCTTCTTCTTTCTTTTGATCTTCAGTTCTCATTCATTCCCATACAGAAAATGGCTCCGATCGGTCGCAAATACGAAACTTCTTTTGAAGAAGTTCAAAAAGATTTTCAAGGAAAAGGTTTTACTTTAACCACCATTCCGGTCGGGAATCTAAATCCATTCTTTACGCAAGTTGTTCACTGATCATCGTTGTGATGATCAGGAAATCATAATTTCGCTTGGTCAAATTCTCTTCGGCCTTCCCATTCCTATTTATAACCCTAACCTTCCGTTATTCAATGGAATTCTTGCTCATGCGAACTTCTCGCAAGCTATTTATCAACTAAGCGGGGATTGCATTCGCTTAATACTTGAGTTCGCCAATCGTGGTGCTTGTAATGGGTCTCTTTACCCAAAAGAAGTTAGAGCCCCAAAATTTAAGGAATTGGCGATACTCGCTGAAAGATACACAGTCGAGAGTTTCTACGATAATTATGAATTCATTCCTATGAGGAAGGGTAATACTCGCTGGGGTGTCCGTCTGAAAAGAAAGGATGATGTTGCTGACGATAAACTCCTTATGCAAGACATTGATTGGCATTCTGGTAAAAACAACGTCCCACGTCACTCTAAAGACGCTAGGTGGTGTGTTTTTCCATTGGTGATAAAGGGGCCTTATATCGCAGGCTCGAATGTACTTCCTGCGAATTTCGCTACTTATCGACCTTGGGTATTTAATTGGCCCGAGAAGAATAAAGAGGTATGTCTTCCAACTTCGCGTACTTCGTAATCTTTCATTTGTTGCTTATTCCCTTATCCTTTGATTCTCGCGAAAATTTTTAGATTGAAAAGTTAAGATCGAGCTACAACCGGACCGGGAAGGCTAGCACTTTAGCTGCTCTTCGCTCCGTCATGGATGAAGTAAGAAACACTTTATATATTTTTAACAATATTGTTGCCTCTGTTTCTTATCTTCATTTATGTGCGAAGGTTGGTGTTGTAGCTGTTGGAGAAGAAGAAAACCCTGAGGCTGCGAAGGCCAAAGGTAGAGGTAAAAATCCTCTTCGCAAGGAGAAGTCTGTTGCTCCGCCTCTGAAGAAACGAAAATTTCGCCTCTCCTCTCCTTCGAATCCTCAGTCAGGTGAGAGTTCTGGTGATAAGGAAAATGATGATGTGGATATTCCTTCTTCAAATTCTCCAGCTGGATCTTCTATGGCACAGCTGTCTAGCACTTTTCTGATTCTATGCAAGGGATGGGTGATGATCGCCTTTCTAGTACATGCAAGGATCTCGCGAGTATTTGCAATTCACCTTTACTTGAGAGTGATGGTTCTCTTCATGGGGTCTCCAGATCAGTGACTCCAAGCTTCTTAAATTCACTTGGTGTCTTGGTATGTTTTCATTCTCTTATTTTTTCATAATTTCAATCTTAAGTTATCTCTTGATAATTTCTTTAATTTCCTTTATAGTCCGGGAGAGCTTCATTTGCCGTTGCCTCAGATCTTGAGAAAAGGCGCAGTATTCTTGAGAAGAAAAATCTTCAACTTCGCAAGAAGAATGAAGAATTAGAAACTGAAGCTGTTGTTCTTCGCGAGGATAATAAACGGTTAGAAGTTGAGTCTTCCACTCAGAGGAATAAGATATCTAGTCTTCAATGTGCCAATCAACAACTTTATGGTATGAGACTTTTCTTTTTTCCTTTAATTTATTCTCTCATTATCTTTCCTTATATGATTTACCGTTTTCGCAGACGTTTATAATCTTTCTGAGGAAGCCATTCTTCTTCATTCATTCCCTGATTCTATGGATAACAATGCCCTTCTTGATCATCTCAATAATTCTCTGAATAGTTTTTCAAATAACAAGATTAAATCTCTTCCTCTAAACAAACTTCAATCCAAATTTCGCCTCTTAGAAATTGATCATAGATCTAGTTTAGACTTAGCCAACCAATTTAAACGTCTATATCTTGGTTTGAAAGAAAAAATTGATATTTTAAGAAAGAAAATCAATGATCTCATAGATGACAAAGATCGCATCGCTAGTCGAGGTGCTCAGGCATTAGCGAAATTTCAAAAATCTCTTCTTGAGGTTCAAATTGAACGTGATGATTCCATACGTAAAAATGTTATTATTTGCGAAAGAGAGAATCAAATTCGCTCCCTTCTTGTCATAAACAATGATGATGAATTTGCTTGGGCTGCAAAGGTTCTAGATGATGCCAGAAATAATTTAGGTGTTAACATTAGTCTTCAAGCTGAGCATACGGCCTTGGTTAGAGATATGATTTCTGACAGAGAAGGTTGTTAATTATTCTTCTTTATTTAACTGTTTGCATAAAATTGTCATCAAGTTGCTGATTCAATGTTATATGTTCGCAGAAGCTGAAGCAAGGTTCCAAAAAAGAATTGAAGAACTTGAATATGAGAAAGAGCAACTTGCCAAACATCTTTCTTCTCGGGATGATAAATATTCTAGGCTGAAGAACCAACTAAGGATCACTGTCGCGAATTTTAAGAATGATGCTATTCTTTTTCGCAATCAAACTATTGAGATGGTCTGCGATGACAATAACATCCCTCAGTCTAAGTACCCTTGCCTTCTTGATGAAGTCCCCCAAAATATGCCTTCTCTGGTATTTCGATAGCGATGCTAGTGAAGAAGAAGAGGAATCGATGAAGATGAAGAAGTTGAAGGATCTGATGAAGATGAAGAAGAGGAAAAATCAAATGAGAAATAATTTTATTTTCCTTTTTCTCCCTTTGTAATATTTGTACAGTCATTTTTTCAATCTCCCTTCTTTGGGTGTATTCTTTTGCTGCGAATTTCTTGAGTCTTTGAATATAATTTCTATCTTTCTTGTTTCTTCCTGCACATAAAGGGAAATTATTTTTTGCAATATGGTTAATCAATATATCCGTAAATCTGTCATATGAAGACAAATAACATGTTCTTGTTCATTCCCATACTTGCCTCTCGTTATTTGTATTCGAATGGGAGATTAAGCATAATTTCGCAGAGATATTTTCTGCTTTGAACTTTATCATTGCGACAAGATCGCAGGACGTCCTTACATTTTCATGTAATGACCCATTGATCTTGCCTTATCATTTCTCTTGTGTGGTCTTATTTTTCCTTCCTATTTAAAGGTCTTATTTTGCCACCTCTTATTTTTGCGACAAGATCGTAGGACGTCTTTACACTTTCATGTAATGACCCATTGATCTTGTATTATCATTTCTTTAGTATTATTGCCTCTGCAGGATATTTTTCTTGCGACAATATGACAGGCCTAAATATCCTTGCGAACGTAAAGCCCCATGACATTGTCGTCTTTGCGACGAAATCGCAGGACGTCTTTACATTTGCATGTAAGGACCCATCGATCTCGTCTTATCTACTCTTTTGTATTTTTTCCTCTTCAGGATTGTTGCACAAATATGACAAGCCTAAATATTCTTGCGAACATAAAGTCTCATGACATTTGCGACTTTTTTGACACTATCAGCTCCCTAATGGAGGGTGCCGCCCTTATCTTCCCCCCTGGTTGCCCCTTCAAGGAGGCGTACTTCTGCCATACAAGGCTAGCTCCTCCCATCCGGTCTTAACAACAACCAGTTGTTTTCGCAGCCTCTTATCCCTTTTGCCTATAGGGCTTATGGTTACGAGACTGCACCCTAAGTGGAGTTTTCTTCGGGCCGAGTGCAGCATAATCCGAGACTTGCCAAGAATGGTCGAGACATGATGAGTGCTAAATAGTGCATATTTATACACCTTTTTATTGGCATTTTACTCATCTTTTGCGCTTAGAAATCAGATATTATCCCAAATTCTGTGTTTTCTTTATTTTCAAGAATAAATATTTGTACTAATTAATTTTGTGTTTTTAGGTAATAAATAAAGCTCGGAGAATCTGAGGAGCCAAAAGAGCGAAGAATTGGAGTCAAGCATCTATGGAGCGAGAGAGCCAAAGCCGCGTGCGAATCGGTTGCAACCCAACAAAGAAGACATGGGCTAGAGCTACATATGACCCGGATCCGAACCCGTTCATCCCAAGCCGTTCGGATCGCGTCTAGATACATCCTACGGCCGCTTCATCGTTCACATCAAGTCTTGATACTTAGCTCCACACCGAATCGCCTCATTTGACTTGACCATTCGGATCTTCCTCGGCGAGATCCTACGCTCGCTCCGACTTCCTCATCAATCATAGCTGTCCCTGCCTCTCACGGCAAAATCGCCTATCCCTATACCCCCACTCGAGCAAACCCATTTCCCCTTCCATCTTCTCTTTCCTCTCTCGACCACCCCCTCTCGCAAAACCCATGTCTTCACTTTCCCCTTCCATACCCCATGCGAGCCATCACCACCTCCATCATCGCCTCTCTGTCAACACCATCACTACTAGCTCCTACTCCATCACCCTATCTCTCGATTATCTCGTTCTTAGCTTCTTATCAACCTAGAAGCTAGGTTAGAGATAATTAGGGTTAGGGTTTTCACCAAACCCCCATTGCATGTCGATTCAGAGGTCAGAGGAAAGACATGGCGCATCGGAAGCGAGTTTGGGTCATCGATTATTGGTTATTTTGAGTATTTTGAGAGTATAAATTGATATTTGAGATGAAAGAGAAAACTAGTCAGTTTTAGTCAATTTTAGGGTTCATAGTTTCAGTTATGTAATTTTTATTTGAAATTGCTTTTATTCTCTGCATCATGTTCTAAACACTCTGCTAGGGTGTAGATGAAACCACTTATGTCTATAAAAATTTAATTCACTATCAAGTTTCGGTTCTTATTATTGTGTAATGCATTAGGATTATTAACTAATTGTTAAACAAATGAGTTTGTGATAGAGTGTCTTTGTCAAAAGACACTCTATACTAGGAGCCGATTAGTGAAATCAATTAGCAAAATTTCCATATAATACCTCCAAGGGTAGTGTAAGACTAGAACTTGTGTGTATTACCTTAGTATAGGTTTAGGAGGTGAATTCAATCACCCTAGTGCCCTCAATTCATCGATTACAACGACTTTGCTTGTCATTACCTTAGTTTACAATCACGCAACTACTCAAATTTGTCGTATCGACACACAACAAATCAAAATATCTTTACCTTGCACAAATCGGTTAAGAGAAGCCTTGGATCATCTTACACACTCTAGTTCTCTGTGGGAATAACCCGTATTTGCCACTGTCTATAAACTAGACACCATGCACTTGCGGTATAAATTGTAGGACTAAATAGAAACACATTCAAACCCCTACCAAGTTTTTGGCGCCGTTGCCGGGGAGCTGGTAGTGTGCTGTTTGATTTTTATTACTTTACTTTACTGATTCTCATTCTAGTTTTGTACATATGTGTTAATCTCTGCATCTGTTAACTTAGCTTAACTCTGTATACATAACTGCATCATCGTTTAGTTTCATTATTCAGTTCACTTGCACTTGCCAATTAGCTATTATATTGTAGTTAGTCCATCTATAGTCTAGTAGCATCACTGTCCTGTATATATATAACCATCTGTCAGTGCTAGTTTCCTTTTGTGCTTATTGCAGCTCATTATCTCTTGTTTGTATCTAGTTCTTCTCTTAGTCATTGATCTGCACATGCTGTGGCTGAGATTGAGAAACTGCAACTGACTTCCTCAGTTACATTAAAACTTTCTTTCAAAAACTCTGAACTTTCTCACTATAACTTTAGTACTTTCTTGCTTTAACTGTGCAACATTGAGAACTGAGAATGAGCTGTTAAGTAGCAGGTACTTGTGGTATAGGCCGAGCAAACTCAAGGAAATCAAAGGAGCGAGAATTGAGGTGGAATTGCCTAAACCCGGTGTTACCTTTGGTGGTAATGTATCTCAATCCTTGAATGAATGAATAAACCTTGTATTCCCCGAGCATTTTCTTTTGCACTGTGTATAATTAATTGCATACATGCATTGGCCAAGCCCTGTAGGCTGCAGTGACTTGACCCTGTGAGCCCTCTCGCAACCTTGCAAGCCCACAAGGCGCAAGCTTGTAAGCCACCACACAGACAGACCTAGTTGGCTGAAAGCTCAAAATGTCTTTGTCTTTGTTGAGTGTAAATACCTTGCTAAGATTGTTAGTCTCATCTGCCTGAGTGAATTGACTCCACAGATTGTTATTTCTGCATGCTGGCTCTACCCTGAGACTTAGTGTTAGTCTCATCTGCCAAGGGTGTGATCAACCCTGAGCTGACTTGAATAACCATTCCTTGTAAGCCTGTATTGCTTTGCTGTAGCCCTGTATTGCATTGCCTTGAGGTGCATAAACAACCCCTGAGCTCTGAGTTTGACATCAACTCGGACTTTTTGGTAGCCGAGTGAGTTGATGCCGCAAACTCAATCGAGCCGATTGAGTACCTCATCTTTACACTGGAGCATGCTCGAATCTTTTGTGTGACTGTGGTGTTTGAATGATCTGTTGAGTGGCAGAAATTGCTTGAGTTACATCTTGTTTTTCAAACAACACAAACCCTGGCACATGCTGCACCATTGAGTGGGCACATCCAATAACCTGTGCACATCACAAAATTTTTTTTCTTTGCCTATGCTTTGCTAGTACTCATTGTCGATTGCTCTGAGCTGTGATGTTCTCAGGCTGTGCTCCCCTTGCTCCATATAACTTTGTGCAAAACCTTTTCCTTGCCG